>JACJUY010000137.1:50732-61804 GCA_014220935.1 Platorchestia sp. MABIK
CACTCCATCCACCGACTGGTCTAGGGTTGTCAGGAGCATCTCTTCTTGAATTCAATTGCTGTAGTCTGTAATCTTAAATATCTAACCAAGATTAAATTCGTATCCCAATTGGTTTCTCACCTAAAATTCTCATTTTCACGCAACAAGTATTTCACAACGTTTGTTTGACAGTGAATACGTCATTTGGCGAAAAATGACATTTATCAAAAGATTTTAAAATAAGTAAATTGCGCTTGATTCTTCATGGAATAAGTTCTTTATGGAATAAGAATAGGTTTATTTCTTGTGTATTCCTCTTATTGCCGAAGGTTACATTGTTTTATTATGGCGTGACGAACGCCCTGCAAAAAAAGGAGTGAGGCTCGTAAATAGTTACTTTCGTATAGAGTAGATTCGATCAAACTTAACACTGAGACGTAAGTACGTAGGTAAGCACTTTGACAGTGGTAGATAAAATTGAATAAAGCTAGAGTGTACCTATTTTTACGCACGTGAAAGATCCATTTTCAGTTACATTCTACAATTTAGCTGTCTTTCAAAATCTAAGATTGCTTCCGCAGCCCGGGCAAGACTTCGTACGATGTGTTTATTGTTTGTGTTATTTAGGATCTGATGAAGTTGAAGACCAGTTAAAGTTTCATTTCAATGAATAATCTCATAAGTCTTTTGAAGTTTATATATTAATCATGAACTATTTCATATATTGATTTGATGGAAGAAATTCAAAGGAGCTTCTAAATATAGCGTTTTTAAATAGTCGATGGACATTGCACACTTCACGCAAACATTTCGTGTTCAAAGTTCACCAAGTTTGCAGTGGCCCATGAATTTTTCAAAACGTTTTCATTGGTCGGACAAATTACAGTCAGGTTTTAGAAATAGTTTACAGCTTTGTAACTTGAGTTTACGATGGTTGAGTGAAAAGCAAGAGCAGCAATGAGAGGAGTTTCCTCTCTATCCTCCGCTCCCCGTCGGATGGCTAAAAAGAACAAAGGTATCGTTCATGTACCGATTGAAGAAAAAAAGCTCAAAGTCAGATGGACATTCATTTAGCCATTTAGTTTCAAGAAAACACATAAATATATTCTCGAGTGATGGGGTTAAAGGAAGTCCCATTGCCAGGCCGTCTATTTGTTTGTAAAATTTCCCTCCAAAATCAATTCACTAGAATAATTTACTAGATAGTTTACAAGAATTATCAGTGATGCATTGCTACTTTATTTTTCAGGGAAGTTTTACAAACAAATATACAGCCTGGCAATGGGACTTTCTTTAGCCCCACCACTCGTCAATATCTTCATGTGTTTTCGTGAAACTAAATGGTTAAATGAATGTCCTTCTGACTTGGAGCCTGTTTTCTACAATCGGTACAGGACGATCCCTTTGTTCTTTTTAGTCATCCATCACATGTCAATCATTTTTTGAACTACCCTAATCTTGAGCATAAATCTATTAATTTTACAGTGGAGGTGGAAAAGAATCACACCTTGGCTTTTTTAGACTGTCTCGTGACTTAGGATAAAGATCAGTTTCAGACGTTCGTGTCTCGCAAGCCCACTTTGACGGGATTAGGCTCTAGTTTTTTTAGTTTTTGTTTTGAATTTCAGAGTAAATTGTATCCAAACTTTAATTAACAGGGGTTACGAAGTATGCTCAACTTTCAAATACGTGCATTGTGAATTTGAATTCTCACGAGCACATTTTGCAGCTAATGGGTTTCCCTTGGGTCTTATTAATTCGCAAGTTAATTTTATTTTGTCAAAACAATTCAAGTCACAAGCTGTCGAAGTTAACAGTAAAGACCGGTTGTACTGTTCATTTCCGTATTTTGGGGCACCGTCTGATAAGTTGTCTCGTGAGTTGAAATTACAGTGCTCGAAATATTTCCATAATTTTCCTTTGCATGTCCCTCAGGTTAATAATTTCAAAATTTCTTCTTTTTTTCGGTACAAAGAGACGCTTCCTAGTGGTATAATTTTCCTTTGCATGTCCCTCAGGTTAATAATTTCAAAATTTCTTCTTTTTTTCGGTACAAAGAGACGCTTCCTAGTGGTATGCGAGCTTCTTTGGTGTACTCATATAGTTGTGTGCAGTACACATCTTCGTACGTCGGTATGACGTCACTAAATTTCTACATCGGAGTGGCAGAGCATAGAGGTGGATGCTTCCGTACTGGTAACCAACTGGCACACCCATCGCATTCTGCAGAGCGAAATCATGCCGAAAAAAGCGCTGTTCCTATGTCTCAAGCCGATTTAAAAATTTTAGACTCAGCTTCAACCCCGTTCGACTTGAAAATTTTAGAGTCCCTGCATATCTTCAAGCGAAACCATGATTTGAACAATATGGACATTTCTTACCCTTTGCGAATAGTGAAGAGGTAGATTCCTCGTGAGTCCAAGCCAAAGTGTCACATGTATTTTTTTGGTGCTTCTGTGTTTTATTCTTTGTTTTTTCGTTTATGCTTGGTATTTTTACTCCCATAATTTATTTTTAGTACCTACAACTCAGTGTACTTCGATCTTTCATTTCAGACGTAATTCTTTTATTTTCGTTTGAACTGACGATGAAGCGGGACCCCGAAACGTTTTCTTAGTAAAGATGATAAATTTTATCGGAATATTCTAAATATCGTGTAGACACCCAGTGTGCTGTGACACACATGAAGCTCCTGCGTTTAGTTGACCAGGTGTCAGCTGAGATGCACACATGCTGTTGATAGCTAAGAATTAGCCGCACTTTCTGTTTCAGCTCAGCCACTTTTTCCTTTATTGTGCGGCCAAGGGTTTTGCGCGACATCAAGTTGATAGAAGGGCAAGAGTCTGAAATAAGTAATATAAAAAATCTTTAAAACCCAAGGTAAAAGCCTAAAGGTCATGTAAAGTATTGAACTACAGGTGGTTAGATTAAATTGAAAGGTTGTATTAGTGTGGTAGTTCAACACTTGTCAAATTTTAAACGACATGAATTTTATCGCATACGGTCTCTCCAGTGAGAATATAATTCAAGTGATACAATAGTACAACTGTACGAGATCATACGGACAACTCCGTAACTGCTGATAACCAGACTGCTCAACGATGGAAAGAGGGTGCATACCGTCGGCAATAAACGTCAAAAATTTCTCATTGAACGTTTTTTGGTCGACTTTTTGTTGAGACTTATTCCCTATGCTTTTGAAGCAATCTCTGACGGTTGTTTGCTTCTTAGGAAGTTCTGAAAGAACAGTTGTTTTGCTCTTCGTTCGCTTCTTATCTTCACCTTTCTTAATTATTGCAGGGTGACAACGCAGCAGCAGAAAATTAACCTACATAAGACAGCGTTTCAACAGTCAAATTAGCATATAAACATAATCTCACACCAAACTAGTCGCAAACATAGCTGCGCTGCAGTCTATGTGGTTGTGTTCAATTGGTGAAGGGTTGCCTACTTTAGTGTCCATAGTTTGCAACTCATGAGGAAAATAAAATAATAAATAAAACTCTCAACCAACCAATAATATGAATAAACAAATCAGAACTACACCATCTTATCTGTAACTACACCATCTTGCTACCGCGTGCAGTTGTCGTACACACTGTCATTGTATCTCAATCTCTGGTGAGTAACTGGCTAACTGCTCAGCAAAAAAGTTTACTCACATGCTCAAATCTTCTCTACCTATCATTGTGATGCATTAAATTTGTATCAAATTCGTGCAGCATAGAACAGTTCATATGTAGAGGGAATATCATGAGCCTTTTGGCCTTGCATTCGACATAACATTGGTTTAAAAAAATTTTGTCGAGGGGAACACTAGCTATGGCCTATACATCAGGTGGTAATGAAAGTTGTCAATTTCTTTATAAATCAAACATACTAAATACGAATTGGATTTTCATTCCAACCTGATATTAGAGTTGAATAACTTTACTTTCCATCAAATGAATTAATAAATTTGATGTTCCAGTGAGACTCGCAGAGAGTACGTGCTTACTAATGTGCAATTTACAAATAGATTTAAAATTGCTCATGTCTCTAAGGTCAACAATTCGAAATAATTTATCACCAAAAATGGAAGGTACATTTTTGACCCCTATCGTTTTTAAAAATGCTTTGTACTCGGTTTCTGTAGAGTGCCTGGCGTCGAGGCACTACACTCAGGCATGGTGATGCAGCACCACTGTGTTGATGCAGCACCACTGTGTTTCATCATGTACATCACTGTGTACACCGTGTGCAACACTGCCACTGCGGAGCCGTCTGAGCCACTTAGAGGTTCACACAAGATATAACTGACTGTCTGTGAGTGAATATATATATTACCTATTTACTTTGCGTACTGGAGTTCATACTTCCATTTATTTGACACTGTTTTCTGTCTGGGAAGAACAGTACTGAAAAACTGGTACGGGCAGTTTGATAAATTTATTACTACTATTGTAAAATCCACTGACCGAGCACCGCTTCAAATTTAACCTTCGTGAACGCGACCATAACAGAGCATCTTGAAACTTTTAAGCATTCCCTTCCCTGTAGTGGTTTTTGTGTGTGCTCATGTCCGTTTTGGCAGAAAGTTAACAAATGTGTTTTATCTTGTATCTTCAAAAGTACCTTCAAGATACAAGACTCGTGAAAAAAGTATCAAAGATACTGTGCAAGATCCTCCTGGAAAAGTATCTAAGATAGTATCTTAAGATACGTATCTTGTTTCTTAAGATAGTGTCTGCATCTTAAGACACAAGATTGGGCCCATCTCTGGTCATACTAAATGATGATGAAATAAAACATTCAAAGAAGATGACACAACAGTAAGATGAAATGAAACATTGAAGCCTGATGATGCAAGAGGATGATGGAATTGAAAGTTGGAACATGATAACACAACATGGCGATGGAATAAAATGTTGAAACACGATGATACAACATGATGAGGGAACTAAATGCTAAAAAACACTGAAAAACCTATATTGGATAAAATTGTTACAGCTTGATAACGTCAAATTAAGATGGGGTAAAACTATGACACATAATGACACAACATGATGATGGAACAAAGTGCTGAAACACGAAGACACAATATGATGATGGAACAAAATGTTGAAACACCATGACACAACATGACGGTGGCACAAAATGTTGAAACACCATGACACAATATGATGATGAAATATAGTGATAAAATTTGCTGAAGAAAGAAGATGGTGCATTAAAATGTTGAAAACGAAAAATATGACATGTTAAGTAAAATGTTGGAACATGGTGACACAGTACGATGATTTGATAAAATGTTGATACATGATAATGAAACACACCAATGTTACTTGATGAGTCCTCACATGCAAATCTCAGTTACCGTAATAAAAGTAAGAAACTTGTAAGCTTCCCGGATGCAAATTTTTCCGTTTGCACTTCACTCCCTCCGACTGGCCTGCGGACCGACTGGCCTACGGACGGCAGGGGCAACCCTTTTAGAATTTTGGTCGCATGGAACTTAATACTGAAATCTGATCGAAGTTTAATTCGTGTCGGAATTGTATTCCTTCATAAAATTAACTTTTTTTTACCTGATGACTTCCTCGGAACGTTTGTTTAGGAGTGAATGTATCATTTGCCCTAGAATTAAACCCTAGAATTAAATTTTTGTAAATGATTTTTAAAAAAGTAAATGACGTTTGATTCCTCGTGCGATATTTTGTTTCTTCTCCAAACCTGTTCTCTTTTTGATCATGTGATTATACAGCACACTCCAATTACTTTCTAATCTGATAACGATTAGATTCATCTCTGCTCTATGCAAAAAATACCAAAATAAAGCAGAGGACGGGAGTTGTGAGAGCCAAATTTGAAGTAGACGGCTAAGATTGACAGTCGCTGAAGAAAAAAAGAGATTTGGGTCCTGATTGAAATCAAGTGCTCGACTTTTTCTTATGTACTCCGTCCCAATGCCAAACGTTAAGCTGGTTTTTCAATGTGTGACATACACGCGATAAACAAAGGGAGGGAGGCTGGTCAGTTATGTTTGGTTTCGTTCGGTAATTCACTTGGATACGAACGTACACAGTAAGCACTCAGTCAGCAGTATACAAAAATTGTAAAAAGCTAAAGTTTCCTTTCTAACCTCCGCTTCCCGTCTTCTCCAACACATCCGGAGAGCGTGAAGTGTGGCGCAAATACCGCAGGTGCCGAGCATGGATGGGACTGACGCCTGACCGCATGTTGATCTCAAGGATTGGACTGATCCGTGGAGATAGAGTATGGCAGTGGAACAATATTACAGGGCATAATTATAAAATTTTATTGTGAGCGTGAGCTGCATTTTGAAATTAAATGAAAAATAATTCCCCATTAATGGGTCGCCGGTTGCGCTATTGTCCCTTATGCAAACCAACTGCTCATACGCGCTTCACGGAACTATTTGTTCAAAACGAATCATTTAATTATTTACCGTTCCGCAAAAATTCATAGATGTCATTTCAGCAGCCGTTTTAGTGCGAAAAATTCTGAATCATTTTCAATTCGCATTCATTTCGATTTTATCTTTTTCGTGGCAGAGTTTTTTCTGCATATCGTTCTGAGTTGTTCGATCACAAAAAAACAATACAAAAGGGATTAAAAACTGGAAAAGGAAAAGGACAGGCAAAAAAATTGGTCAATAAAGAAAATAAGCATGGGAAAAAATTACAGAAGATAAATATACAGAGTAGTAAAAAGTAAAATAAATAATCAGTAAACACGAAAACTTGAAAAATGAGAATAAGTAAACGAAGAGATAATTAGGAAAAGGAAATGAAAAATGAGATAAAATGAATCAAAATGAAGAGAAAAGGAAAACAAAAACGTAGAAGAAAATGTAAATAAAAGGGAAAAAGGTTAAAAGTGAAAATGAAAAAAGTAAAAGGCAGTACTTAAAACCATTGGAAAAATTGTACTGCTCGAGACCTTAAAAATCGCTGTCGTTCACTGGTGTATTACACTGACTTTGCGAGATCCCAAACAGCTGAGTGTGAAGGAGTAACTATGATATTTGCAGTTGGATAACTTCTTCCTCATGAATTGTTTGGACAATGAAATCATCAACGCATTTAACATCGAACTGCTAGCTCATTGAACATTCACCGCACGGTTTTCAACTTCAATTGCATTGATATTTCAGAAATACAACATGAAGTTCGATTCGGGATTTCTTTTCAAAAAGGAGCTGTAACCTGGAATGTTTCGCTTGATTAAGCTTGTTTCGATGATGTAACGAGACACAATGAAACAATCCTAAAAAAGGCATTATTAATTCACCTCCGGTTGGTTCTGGAGATAGAATGAAACAAACAAATTGCTGTTCGTTTGTTTAGTTTCGAAGCTAGCTTTGAAGTTCCGTCTGCAGTGTAAGGGAGTTCACTTTTTCTTCATTTATTTTACATACCTTTTTATTCACATTTACTTCTTATCTTCACATCTACATAGTTTTCTTTCTTTGCTCATAATTTAAACAGTAATTTTGGCTTGTTTGGTAAACAACGATTCAAGCATTCACATAGAATCAGATGGTGTTTAAATACATAATTTTCAGAAATTTTTCTTGATTGCATATGCAATACAATGACTCTGACGAGAATCGAAATAACCAATGCAGCCCCGAAAAATAACGAATTATTTTGGAAAGACGAAGAAGACGTATTTTGTTCTCTATTTTCAGAATTGCTAGCAGTTATTTTCATAATAGCTAGTTGTTATCTGAGGGTGGTTTTGAAAAAATTGAGTTTTTTATGAGTGAACGATAATCACATACAGAGCGTCACCCATTCCGTGTTGCATAGAAATGTCTCTGCATGAATTTCAACACGCATAAAGTTTGACCTCACAACTCTTCTGGTGAAGTTTCGGATGACAAGAACAAATAGAAGCAAATTCAATTCAATCGATCATACGAACAGAAAGTGTCTCCGAGTTACTGAAACATTTTTAGCGAACAGAAATCGAGCATTGTGTGCGTGAAAATGTCTTGTTCTTATAAATACACTAATCATAATTTTACATGATCGAAATGTAAAATTTGATTGAGTGAAATTATTCCGCGTTTGGGAAAAACGGTAATATTTCTTATTTCACGAAGAAAGCAAGGCAACATTTCTTATTTCATATGAAAAAATGAGCCCACATTTTCTATTTCATAAAGGTCATAACGACAAAATTGTTATTTGACATAGGAAAACGAGGCTAGCACCCGACACCCTTTCCCGCAGCCCAGGAGAGCGCTCAGACACAACCGTCGTACCACTCGTGTCTTGTGACAGCTCGTCGACTAAGGAGCAGGATTCTTGTTTATGATGGATGTTAACTGTAGAAAAATTATCGTCGAAATTTTTTATCAATTCGTGATGAATTAATTTCATACTATACCGAAACATAAACATTTACGTGGATATGAACATCAAATTCAGTGTGCTAGATAAATGAAATGATGCGGTGTCGGAATATTTTAACTAACAACTAGCACGGGTACCCGCACACACACACACGGCTGTGCTGAGGCTAGAGTAAGCAGAAGAGTGGTCACCTGCGCCTTCATTTGTCACATTAGGCATGGGCTTCTGATTTGGTGGGGCTTGAGAATTTCGTTCGTAGGAATATAGTGGTGGTTAAGACGTCCCATGGTCAGATCAGAATGGTGATAGAGCATGATGGAACATTATGAAGAGATGAAATGTTGGAGCATGATGAGGGAATTAAACGTTGGAACATTGATCCAACATGAAGATGGAATAAAACAATGGAACATAATAGCACAACATGTTGTTGAAATGAAATGTCGAATTATGCACACACAACATGACGATGTAATATAATGTTAAAAGTTGATGATACCCCATGATTAGGCACAATATGTTGTTGGAACATGGTGATGCAACATAATTATGAAACAAAATGATAGAACATGATGACATAACGTGATGATGTTACAAAATGTTGAAATATGATAATGCAACATGATGGAACAAATTGTGAAAACATCATGATGCAAGATGATGATGGAATAGAATTTTGAAACTTGTTGAAAAAACATGATATTCGATTGGTGATGGTAATGTAAAACATGGTGACATAGAATGATTATTTAGAATAGTGATATGGTAAAGCAAAACAAGGTAAGAACATGATGATGAAATTAAACGATGGGACATGATAATGCAGCATGATGATGTAACATAAAGTTGAAGCATGTCGACACAGTTTGATGATAAAATAAAATCATGAAACATAATGATACAACATGACGATGTAACAAAATGTTGAAACAAGATGACACCACAATAATGGAATAAGAAGTTGAACGTGATGATTCAATATAAATAATGGACTTGATAGCTCCGCACTTTAAAATACTGTTAGGCACTCAGTGGAATGATAACAAACAACGAAAACGCTAGTAAACTCTCCTTACGCCATAATTCGTTTTTAAACTGCACCTCCCCTCCCTCCCCCTCCAATCCCCCGACGTCCCCCACCCCCTCCACTCGTTTCATCTACGTACTGGTCTACTGACGTCTGGAGCATTCCTCCTTGAATTCAATTGCTGTACTCTGTAATCTTAAATATCTAACCAAGATTGAATTCGTATCCGAATTGGTTTCTCACCTAAAATTGTCCTTTATACGTAACAAGTATTTCACAACGTTTGTTTGACAGTGAATACGTCATTTGGCGAAAAGTGAAATTTTTCCAAATGATTTTTAAATTAGTACATTACGTTTGATTCTTTATGGAATAATTTTTTTTTCCAACCTCTGTCTCTATTTGATCATGCTGTTTTGATAGCTTGCTCTATGTACTTTCTAGTCTTATTACAATTACATTCATCTCAGCTCTTTGTAAAAAATACCAAAATTCAGCAGTGGACGAGAGCCGCGTGAGCCAAATAAGGAGTCGACGGACACGTTCCACAATTGCTGGTAAAAACAAGGTTTGGGTCCTGAAGGAAACAAAGCGCTCGTTTGTTTCTTGTGTATTCCTCTTAATGCCGAAGCTTACGCTGTTTTTCCTGCGTGACTAACGCGCTGCAAAAAAGGAGGGAGGCTCTTAGATAGTTATTATTATAATATAGAGTAGGTTCGATCAAACTTAACACAGAGACGTAAGTACGTAGGTAAGCACTTTGACAGTGGTAGATAAAATTGAATAAAGCTAGAGTGTCCCTATTTTTAGGTATGTGCACGATCTACTTCCACTTTGCTTTTTTTTAACATCTGAGATTGGTTCCACAGCCCGGGCAAGACTTCGTACGATGTGTTTATTGTTTGTGTTATTTAGGATCTGGAGAAGTTGAAGACCAGTTAAAGTTTCATTTAAATGAATAATCTCATAAAACTTTCGAGGTTTATATATTAATCATGCACAATTTCAAATATTGATTTGATGGAAGAAATTCAAAGGAGCTTCTAAATTTACCGTTTTTAAATTGCCGATGGACGTTGCACACTTCACGCAAACATTTCGTGTTCAAAGTTCACCGAGTTTACATTGGCCCATGAATTTTTCAAACGTTTTCATTGGTCGTACATATTACAATCAGGTTTTAGAAATAGTTTACAGCTTTGTAACTTGAGTTTACGATGGTTGAGTGATAAGCAAGAGCAGTAAAGAGAGGAGTTTCACCTCTAACCTCCGCTCCCCGTCGGATGGCTAAAAAGAACAAAGGTATCGTTCATGTACCGATTGAAGGAAAAAAGCTTAAAGTCAGAAGAACATTCATTTAGCCATTTAGTTTCAAGAAAACACATAAATATATTGTCGAGTGATGGGGCTAAAGGAAGTCCCATTGCCAGGCCGTGTATTTGTTTGCAAAATTTCCCTCCAAAATTAATTCACTAGAATAATTTACTAGATAATTTTCAAGAATTATCAGTGATGCAGTTCTTCTTTATTTTTCATTTAAAATTTACAAACAAATCAACGGCCTGGCAATGGGACTTCCTTTGGCTGCACCACTATTTTCATTAATTTAAAAATTTATTTATCACTATTAATTTTCTAGGAATTTAAAAACGAGGAAAACTGCTCGTAGGTTAAGCATTATTTAATATTACACATAGTCAAAT
>JACJUY010000137.1:76098-111377 GCA_014220935.1 Platorchestia sp. MABIK
GAGTTGGTTAGGTGGCAGACGGGGGTTATCAAAAAGCTGAGCAGGCGAGTGGATGAAAGAGTGCTTGAATGGTTTAGGCATGTTGAAAGAATGAATGTTGAGCGGCTGGTGAAAAAGATTTATATGTCGGAAGTGAGTGGTATTAGAGTGCGAGGTAGACCACGGAAGTGTTGGATGGATGGGGTGAAGCGTGTTTTGTACGAAAGGGGTCTGACTGTGGATGTGGCGAGAGGGATGACTGCGGACAGAAGTGAGTGGGGGCAGTGCATAAGAAGGTAATTTAATTTTTGACGCTGTACTGGGAGCTTGCCCGCGTGTGATGGAGGTTGACCTGTCCTGTGCGGGGGGAGGGGCTGCACTCAATGAAGCGGTCGGGGTAAATCAGCTATGGCTGTCGGGCCTGACTGTGGAAGGTGGTTGTGCTGGGCTGCTGCTGATCCTGGCAGTTCTGGTGCGGCCAGTGCTGCCTCTCTCGCATCCTAGTGTCTAAGGGTGTTGATTGTGGCCTGCTGTCGGCTACCCTCCAATAGGGAGGAGAGGCCTGGTGTATGTATGTGTGTATAAATGCTTTACAATAATAAAGGGGAAAGGACGTGTTTGGGCAATGTTACAAGTTGGGAGTGAAAAAAGGGCTGGATTTATAGTTCATATGTTAGTTGTTAGTCCAGTGCACAAATATTTATGTGCACATATGCACACACACATGCACTCATATACTCATATCCGTGCACATTAAGCGCATACACACCCACATATACAAGAAAGCATGTTTGCGAATTTCAGCGTATAGGCGATCAAATCATAATACATCAGCATACTACAAAACCGTTGGGCAATGTGTTGAAATACAAGGCAATTAGCAAAGGAGATTCATAGGTACTTATTCAGTGTGTTCTGTAGCTGATATTATTATTAAGCAAAGGAGATTGTTGAGGAATGGAGAAGATAATTAGCAAATGAGATTCGTAAATACTTATTCAGTATGTTCTGTAGCTAAGAATAATTGTTGAAACGCAAGGTGACAAGCTATTTTGGTTTTAAATTTGCTTAGTGTTTGGGGATTTTGATATTTTGGGGCAGTTTGTTTCACAGTAAGGCGCCTGATAATGACAGAGCCTTCTGCCCAATGTAAGATGAACGATAGTCGACGACAACATTGTTTTTTCTGTTCGGCTTTAGGTTGGTTACATAATGAAAGAAAGCAAAAAGAAAAACCGTTTATTTCCCTAAAAGTTGACACATGAGATACATGCCAGCATATTGGCTTTTAAAAATATTAGTTATTTTTATTTCAAAAATTTTATTACAGTGGGTGGATGGAAACGTACTATCTCAGCATTGCTCTGAGGAAGGTATAACGAGGAGAATACGTATTGGGCCCTGTGCATGAGGAACCTTTCTTGAATAGGAGTCCAGCCGAGTTTATTAAGGAGAGGGGTTACGTGATCACTTCTTTCGAAATTACCGTTGCATACGACCTTGGCTGCGAAATTCATGCACTTTTGTAAGTCTCTTTGAAGGTATTGAGGTAAATCTCCCCATGCTAGGCTGCAATAGTTAATGTGCGTTAACACCAAAGAATGAGTGGTCAATAAACTGGATTTTTTATCGAGAACACTCTTTATACGATGAAAAAAACATTAAAGTTCCGTAAATTTTGTTGGAAGTTTTCTCAACGTGAGATTTGGAGGACTTGTTTCTATCTAACCAGATCCCTAGATTTTTAATTTTTTCTGATGGCTTAATTTCATCAGTTCTTACTGTGAGAGTAAGATTTTGAGTTTTTTTTAACTGCATCTTTGGATCCGAAAATAATGCATTATGTTTTCCTAGCATTTACTTCGAAACCGTTTTGGTCGTACTATGATTTCAGGCTAATCAGGAGGGTTTCGCTTTAATTTGCGTCTACGGTATTTCCGATACCGAACTTGTTATTGCGATTTGATCATCATCTGCATACATTCAGATTCGTGTGATAATCCATTCTCATTTCTGAATCTCGGAAATTCTTCGAGCCAAAAATATTTAAAAATATAAACTATTGATTTACCACCAGCGATCCGACAGTAGATTATTTCTCAAATTCTGTACAATAGACACAATTGAGTATAGCTACTTGTGGGCCCGATATATCACAAATTAGTTGTTATTATCATAAATTAGTTGCAAGGTTAAGCCATTTTCTCTGAGATTGCTCCTAGATACTTCTTCATTATGCTCAGATAACTAGTTTCAAATTTCTGCATTGACGACTAGTCTAATGTAAAATGTTTTCGTTGTCCTTGTGCTACAATCTTTTCTCGTTCCAGATTCCAGGTGATCTTTAGTGCCAGTACTATATTGGTCAGAAATGAACTTTTTTTCTCGTAAAGCAAGTTCACTGACCCAGTTATTAGGTACTTGTTGATGTGAATGCACAAAAAACTAGTATCAAATTTCGATATCTCGACTTTTAAACTTTAGACATAAAAACATTTCTTTCCACATCATACATTGAAAAATATCAACTGCTACCGTAGAAGCCTAGGCCCATGAGTGAATGAAAGTGGAGACAGTTCATCAAGGAGTTGTACATCAGTATTTACAGTATTTATAGGCGCTCTCATTCTTAGAATAACTCTGTCAGGTGAATATGAAACATTTTAAAATTTTCCCCTCAATCTTTTTGGTCAATTATACGGCTATAATAATACCCGTGTAAGTTTCCCAACTAAAGATCTTTGTGTTAAGAGATTTCGAAAACCAATGTGATATATTTTATGCATCACCTTATTGGACATAATCTGTTTTTCTTTCGCTTCTTACTACATCGATTAATGTTTTAGTGTAAAAGGAGGGACAACTATTTCATCTCTTTACGTCAAGCTTGCGGACTTGTTCACAGAAGATGGGATCACAGGTTCTTCTGTTCCGTAGCTCTACATTGGTTCCTATGACTAGCAGCGACCGCAGTAGAAGTTATCTGATTTTTATGACCGTAAAGATTGCAGAGGATGTTTTTTCAAGGAGCTGAGGCATGGGTTTCACCAGGAGTGAGCAAGTGATAGGAACACGTGATCACACCTATATTCTCCTTTGTATCAGTAGTCTCCTTTGTGCCAGTTATTTCTATTGATCCTCAAGTTATGTGATATTACCTTATGCACGCCTAAACTAATCTGGATAAAAATTACTCCCTTAATACGTATTTATCCTTTGAAGAACATCATTTACTGCATTCTTACGCAGACGAATCGTAAATAAAAACACCAAGGTTGCTACTCTCAAAGACAACATTGCTAATATTATTTATTGCTGATAAAAGGTAAACGTTTCGAGCACCAGGCTCATCATCAGTACAAATTTGTCTGTAAAGGATAAAACGGAGATGAATAGATAAAAATATACGGAAAATAAACACAGTATTAAAAAATACTACTACTACTAAAATCAAGGGGAAACTATGTACAAAGGGTGGGCACTATGGTTTCATTAAGAGGCGGCCTAAGTTTAAAAATGTATAAGGACTCTAAAATTCTTAAATCATTCTGGTGGTTGGCTACAGCTAAAATGCTAAAATTACAGCACTGTACACTGGATCCACACTGTTCACTATGGAGGCGAACCGACGAATGAGGGGGATGGGCAAGAATCCCCCCAGTCCGGCTACTACGTCCTTATCCTTAACTTGAACCAAGCATCTTATTTATTTATATTTATCCTTAACTTGAACCAAGCATCTTATTAGTTCAGTAACTGTGACTTATTTTTCTCAGTATAAATTGAAGTTTGAATTAGGGGATCTATACCTAGATAACTTCACGCTCCATTGTATTTCAGATATTTAAACTTGCGAAAATGAACGGTACGTTGTTCGCGAAGCCCATCCCTTTTTCTTTGTCATCATTTTATCAGACTGTCGGAGCCAGGCCGACCTTGAACCCGAGCATCGTGATGTTGCCCAGCAACCTCCGACCGTCTGGTGGAACAGGGGAAGAAAAAGCAAGCTTGAGTGGCGCACAATCAGATCCTAAAGTAAAGAAAAAATTGCCAGTAGATGCAATTGTGACTTGCAAGTATTTTAATGGTAAAAATTGGCGACATGATATAAAAGGCTACGGATGTAATTAAAATTGCCCCTGGTTTTTGACGACTGAGCGTAGGATGTGTGATTTTTGGTAGTCGACTACGATTGAATATTACCAGTCCGTGAACCAGATGACCGTACTGTACCTCCATGGCAACCGGTCTGGGAACTCGGCTCTAATCTCGACGGTAGCCAATGGCTACTTTAGTATCCAGCCGATGGCCGACGAATCCAGATAAAATACCAAGTTGATGCTCAGCAAACACATCCTAATTTTATCGCAGTTTGGATTAGAATTTGAAGTTGCATTAAAGAATGAAAGTGTGAACCTAAATTTGAAAAATGCGTACTTAAATTAATGAGGCTTTTAGGCAATTTTACAGACGGTTCAAGCCTGCATTCTGTCAAGTTCTCTCTCAAAGAGCAAGCTGGAAGTCATCGCCCTAAAAAAGGGGTTTTTAAATGATATTTCACCTCAACAAGCTTGTACATGACATAATACAGATTGTGTTCTAATGCCTTAGAATTAACACCAAGCCTCAGTGTTGATTAACCCGAGGCAAGCTTGTATCCATTTCGTATACCTAAGTAAAATGGGGAATTATGGGAAAGTTCTTCCTCTTTTCACGTGTAAATACCGCGCCCGCTCTTTCGAGTCCGGAACCCTCGGACATTTCACATGAGAGGCGAGTGCTCCTGACGACCGTCACGACCACATGGCAGTATATAGCATGCAGGGTCAGGTATCTACTGCTCACCATTGTGGGTGGCATTTTATCGATCCCACTTCTTCGATCTCGGACTGTACTTTTCATTTTATCAACTATCTCGTACTTTTCAGAAAGTAACATAATTTCATAAGCTTCTTTACATTTTCATGGTTTCTGCAGCGTAGTACTTTGAAAATTAGGACGTAGTAGCGAGCTGGTGGTAATAATATATTTTAGCGTAACAGCTGTATGATGGTACCAGCCCGTTGCAGTGAGGTAACTCGAAAAACGAATGGGTTACTAAATTACACGATAATAAAGTTTCATCTGCAGATCAGTGTTGGAAGATAAGAACGCAACAAAAGATTTACTTTGGGAACGAACGTTACGTGGGTATAGTTGATGTACCAGTACAAGATCATATGAGCAAAATTGCAATTACGCATGAGTTTTGCCTGGGTCAAAATTGCTTTTCAATACTGAAAAATGTGACATCATCAGATACGTTGATGAGTAATTGGCAAATTTGAAATCTATATAATGCAGAAAAGATTTTATATAGGTTAAAACACTTGAACGATGATAAAATAAACTCTTTTGGTTAATTCGAATAACGAGATATCAGGAAGGTACTCGCGAGACTGATCTGTTAATGCCCAGTTATTGCCTTCGGCCCCACTGAGTGAAAAATGATATTACTGAACACGGCTCCACCCAATCGGCCACAAGGCTTTCATCTGCCAGACTGATCTCCAAGATGTTCAAGGTAATTGAATAGCGATGCATCTATCGATTGTATATGACTAACTCTGAGACAATACAATTTTGCATAGCTTCATGGCCACTTGTTGTTCGCTTAAAGTGCCCGTAGTCTTGGTTGAATTAAATTGGCTTCTACATTATCGAGTGAGAGTCTCTCTTTGAGTGAACTGGTAATACATCAGGAAATAAGTTTTCTCGCTAAGCTGATGGCTTGTCATCGAATGAAAATGTTTGTTTGATTCAACTGACCATTTGTCAGCAAGTGAAAGTGATAGTCGTCAGGAGTTGACCAACTGATGATTCATCAGCGAATTAAAATAGTTGTTTGATTAAACCATCAATTTATCAGTGAGTGAATGTACTTTTTTGATAAAACTGACTATCCATCAGTAAGTGAGAGTGAAATAAGTGACAATTTATCAGCAAGTGAGAGTATTTCTTTGATTAAGCCGACAATTTATCGGCGAGTGAGAGTGTTTGTTGGACTAAACTGATAATTTATCAGAGAACGAGAGGTTGACTGAGGCAGGTGACACCTCGCTGAGCTAGGGAGAGCACCAGGCCCCTAACAAGCAGCTTTGCCATGCATACTCGGCGCTAATTAAGGACGGGTCTTTTCGGTGTTTTTTGAGCCGCACGAACAGGTTTGCGGTGCCGCGCGACCTGCACATTCCGTCTTCAAGATTGCCGGGCGCTGCTGAGAGGAACGCAGTGACAGTCAGCACAAGCAGATCCTATTTTTACCGTTCCACCTCGCTGTGAATTAATGTGAAGAGGTTAAAGGATCCTCAGAGGGCAGCCTACCTGCAGGGGTAGACTGGATTGGTAGACACAGGGACAGCCAGCACGAGCTGGTCCTATTTTTACCGTTCCACCTCGCTGTGAATTAATGTGAAGAGGTTAAATGTTCTTCAGAGGGTAGACTGGATGCTGTGCAGGTCAGCGTGTACCTATTTATTTCAAGCCAGTGTTGATTTTTGCGATTTTCATTCAAGTTCGAGTACCTGTGAGTATTTTTAATCATAGATTTTGTCAAATGTGATTGTCAAATTGAACAATAGAAGTCGATGGATCCAAATGGTAGCTTCAAGTTGAATTATGCAAGAAATAGTAATCGAGTTCCATGTCATAGTCCTTCATAATGAACTAAATGGCAATTGAATTTGTTCGCAAGTAGATTTGGGATTATTGAATTTTCTCAAAAATATTTTGCATTAGATTATACTTGAACTTCCAGTGGACTACCAACAATATATTTCACTTACTTCAGAATTCTGTTTTAGACATACAACGGCTAAGTTTAAATTCATCAAATATGTTTTATAGTTCATTCACAATCTGTCTTAGACAAAATATTTTCCCTCTCAATCTCGTACTCTGTTTTTCTATCGCAAAACTTGCTTGATGTTAATTTATGAATGACATTGTACGTAAATACTGAAATTAATCGTATTATCTTTTCCGATACATCCATAATAGTTCACTTTTCTTTCTGGATGCCCTTAACACAACAACATCGCTAAATTTTCACACATTAACATCGAAAAGCACATTCTAATGTCCCATGGTGTTACCAAAGACAAATTACTTATGCAACATTAGAAATCTTCCGCTTGTAAAGTCGAGGAGGAAGTTCAGAAATTGTTGTCCTGTAGCCTCCCGGTTACTGCCATGGAAGGAGGAGCCGATGTTTGTGACGGTGTCGAATGCTGGATACAGGGAGCTCAATTTTGTCCTGGAACCCGGCGCTGACTGTCATGGAAGAGCCGAGACTTTTGATGGCGTCGTGTGCTGGATACAGAGACCTCAATTTTGTTTTGTAGCCTCCCGGTGACTGCCATGGAGGAATCGATACTTTTGGGTGACTTTTGACGGTGTCGAATGCTGGATATAGGAGCTCAATTTTGTCCTATAGCTTTCAGGTGACTGCTATGCACTACCCTCAAACTACTTACAAAAAACCCTCCGACACGCGCATCATTAGCGCAAAGCGCATCTTTATCAGTTTCCTATCTATCCCTTTTCCGTTTCACATCTTCTCTTCCCGACACACTCTGTGTCAAACTCTTTTTCCGTTTTCTCCATAAGCATCGTTTGTTCGACTGCTATGGAGGAGCCAATGATACTTCTAACGGTGTCGTATGCTAGAAACAGAGAGCTCAATGTCTGGCTAGCTGGTGGAGGCAAAAGAAAGTTCTCAGGTGTTTCGCTACACTTCCATGTGGTGGAGATACCCAACTCCGCCTTCACTCCGTTCTGGTGGAGATCTGCTAAGCAAGTCAGAGAACTCAAATGGTTCATTCCACTCCTGGATAATTAGATCAGTTCTGGATAGGATATCTGCAAACCATCGGCCTAGTTATGATACGAGTATTGAAAATGAAAAACAAAATACACCAAAAGATTTTGAGAGAAATCTACATCAAAACATTTTGGAAGTAAACAATTGTTGTTATATTTTTTCAAAATCAACATCTCTGGTATCCATTGACATTGTCATCGATGGACTATTCAAATGCCCTAAAAAAACTCATAATAGGACTTTATAGGACCCAATGGCATCATGTTGTCCGAATTAACTTCACTGAAATTCCAGGGCTTTTCTCTTTAATAACCACCATACCTAGACACTCCACTCGAGAACTAAACATGTCCGATTAGTCGTTTCTATTTCGCTTCTATTTTTATTTGTGTATTTCAAAATTTTACACAAAAATGTAAATTCATCGCTTAATTACATAATTTTATCCATCCCAACAAGCCACTTCATCAAAACCGCAATTTTTTTTAGCTAACTCCAAAAGCTCAGTCTAATCTAGCCCTGCTTCGTTTAACGGAACCTAGATTTTCAGAGTCCTAAGATTGGATTTGAATTTTTATATTTGACAACAATTTATTGACACTGTGTCTGTTAGAAGCGATCAACGCTTTCAAGCGCTTTCCATTATTTGATCGCTTCCCTAGCGCTTTCATTATATAAACATCCTCGAAGATATTATTCACGATTGAGATCGAGAAGAGTGGAGATACGAGTGGAAAATATTCATGTTTATCTAGTTTATGTGAGTTTAGAGAGTTTCACAAGTCGAGGCATTCGGAATGAACGACGAAAATTCTCAAATGTTAATTTGAAAATCCGATTCAGTAAAAATTGGAGTAAAATGAACACTGTTACAAACGTAACACAAACTACGATATCGCCGATTTTGAATCGATTCTAGCTTCAATGCTCCACGCAAATATTACAATGAATTCAATCCTTATTGTTTCATTTTAGGGTAAGTTATTGTACACCATAAGCCAAGTTTTCACTTTTTCGTGGATGTTGCTTGATATGACATGTTAGTGCAGAGAGCTGATCTTGACTGCTGTATAGTTTCCTCAACACAAGACAAGTTAACTCTTCTGAGGCGACTTAGCTACGTCCTCTCCGTCAAATCAAATTTTAATGGAAAAATAATCTTGATATGAGTAGCTAAATCGACTTATAAGAAATAACGCGGATTGCTGCACCGATACGATAAATTTCATTTGAAAAAACAAACTTGAAATTCTCCATCGCGAAGTCGAACCAACTCACAGTAACTTACGCTACCAGCTTTAACGCCACGACAAATTCCACTTGAAAAAACAAATTTGGTATACCTCATCACGTAGCCAAGTCAAGTTATAGGAAGTCGTCCAGTTGCGATAAATTTAACTTGAAGAAACAAACTTTATATCTCTTATCGCTTAGCCAAGTTAAGTTATAGGAACTCATCCAGCCAGCCCTAGAGCTTTCGACGAATTCCACTTGAAAAAACGAACTTAATACTCGTATACCCAATTGCGCAGGCAAATCAACTTATAAGAACTCATGTAGCCAGCAGTATCACTACGGCGACGTAGATTGGCAGAAAGTCTGGCTCCTGGTAAGTTAGAGACGCAGGCCCCGAAGGCCAGTTCTCTGGGCCGGAAATGTTGCTCCAGTGACATAACATCGCTCCGGGGTAGGACGCATTCCCGAGCGTTGCTAAGTTTCCGTCTTACGAGTCCGGCGCTGGTAATTACGTGCGAGAAAGTGAAATAAAAATATCAATATTTCATCTGAAACGTCTTGATTTGAGCTTAAAGTATTCTGTTGAATCTCTCATTGCAAACCGTACAGGAAGTGAACGCTTTGAGTGTAGCTAGTCAGGAGCATTTAGTTTTAGAAAGTATTTTTTATTATTTTTTAACTGACGTACAATTCTTTTACTAGATTCACGCGCAAAGTTATGTCCTAATTGTAACTAGTAAAAAAAATTTAGTTGTTTGAAGTGTTCTTCGTTGTTTCTAACTTGTAAAGTTGTTTCTAACTCGTTGTTTCTTTACTTACCCATACTTATTCTAAACAATAGGACTCGTAAATACGCAACACACATTTCAACAAACGCTCGAAAGAAAGAGAACACGAAAGAAAGTAAAACGGTTTTTTCCAATAAAGGTACTACAAAAAGCATCGTTGGTTGTTACAACGTCTTAAAATAAAGATCCTTACTTGGTTAACTCAACGAGAAGCACAGCAACAAAGAAGTTAGCCGTAAGCTAGCACACAACCGCGAAAGGCAGAAAAGGTTCAAATTCTTGGAATCGAAAGACATTGAATCTCATAATGAGAATATCGGCCAGACGATCGGTCTGAAAGTGACCTCTACGCCGCCGCTTGTTGTCTCAAGGTGAGCTCGCCCCCGAACTTTCTTTAGCTTTTTCCTGCGCATCATGAGACTTGACCACGTACGTTTAGTGGGCAGATCAGAGGAAAATTGGTGTAGCAAAACTTGGCTTCCAGCTATTTATGATAAGACCTATAACTTTTTTAGTATGAACAAAACATTGTAAACCTTAGCTCACAGCTGTTTATATTATTACCTATTAGTTCATTAGAATTAACAAAACTTGGTAAAACTTGGCTCCTGGCTATTCATAATATTACCTACTAGTTTATTAGTATAGCATATTAATTGGATCAGCCTTCATCAAACGGTGTATTTTCTCAAGGCAAGGATTATACAATAATAACTCTCCGTTTAAGTGGTGAGAAAAGTCAAAGCGGTAATTTGTGAAATCAAACTCATGATTTGAAAAATTGGTACATTTTCTCTCTATAAAATTGGAAAACTTTTTTAAATACAAATTTTTCAGTATTATATATTGTCGTAAATGCATTTTTTAATCATGCACCAATTCAACCACCGATTTAAGCAAATAAGATTTTTCAATTAAACCACACACTTAGTTTACCTCTCGACATACCCGTGAACAGTCATCAAAGATGCTGTTCACTAACAACATTTTTTCAATACGTCTATGAATTATTCTCTACAACTTGTAGAAAGTATTTTTATATGCAATAACTTTAAAATCAACCTCACCCAATAGAGTTCAAATCAGAATTTCAATTTCAACGAAAGCAAATTCTCTAGCACCAAGTGAGGCCTTCACAGCCCCGGCACCGTTTTCCAGCACGCACGAAGGAACAGAAAAAGTGGAACACAACAAGCGGAACACAACAAGTGGAACACAACAAGTGGAACACAACAAGCGGAACACAACAAGTGGAACACAACAAGCGGAACACAACAAGTGGAACACAACAAGTGGAACACAACAAGTGGAACACAACAAGCGGCTGCTCAGTCACAAGAAATACCCTACATTTGTACAGTAAAAATTAGTGTTGGTCATCTCCGAACGCTCTGGCTCGAGCGAATTTAGACAAGCATTTTTTTCGATTTTAACAATGTTTCCATTTTAATGGCTGCTATAAAAACAAATGTTATATGAAATTTGGAGAAGCTATTTATGGTGTTTAAAGAAGCAAAAACAAATATCTCTCACTCGGGTGTGCCACCCTAATTTCTTCCTTTGCTCATAGAACGGTCTGGAATTATGAGTGATAATCTTCTGAGCTATACACGTTAACAAATTTTTAACATTAGGCTTTCTATAAATGGGGTAATCTGTATATTAGATACACGTTAACACGTTAATAGTTTCTCAAAAATATACGATCGTCCTCTGATGACAGTCGGTACAAATCCAATCGTGGACTTAAATGAATTTTTTTTGGGTCCTATTAATGAAAATTAATTATTAATGCATAGGCGACCTGACTCGAAGCGTCCCGGGCTGTCTAGTTAGTACCAAAAGGAAGATATTTGCTCGATGTTATTAGTGAATTTCAGGCGTAAAATTTTGCCAGTAAAACGTGGATGTGAAGAACCAAACGAGCGCACAGAAAAATATTAACAGAATTTTATGTGAATTGATTCCAGTGTGTAGATTCAGTCGACATGAAAACAGCGACTCCAAAGCAACATGGAATTTCTGAAACAGATATAAATACGCACCGCTAGTGCCAGGACGCCCATACACGTCAAGTTTTGCACGCTAAATGCTAGGTATTCTTGTTGCTGAGCTGCCAATCGCTACGTTCCTCCGTGCGGGGAGAAAAGTGGCCGTGTTGTGGAGGCCTCACTTGGTGCGGGAGAATTTGTATTCCTTCACTCTGAGGCTGATTTAAACTTGTACATTTTACGTCACTTGCTTCCAAAATTAGTTCTACATTAGGAAAATAAGCCTCTGAATGAAAAACTTGCATTCCTTCATTCTAAAGCTGATTTGAATTTGCACTTTTTACGTCACTCGCTTCTGAGATTAGTTCTACAGAAGGAACATAGGCAAGACTTTCTTGTTTGTGGCACCTGATGCTCATAATTCCAATGAAGGAAAATGTCCGGAAAACGCAGTTAGACACTCAACGCTTCACTGTCTGCCTAAGTTCAGTCAATAGGAACAAAAACTCGTAGTCTCCATAAGAAGCCGTCAATAAACTGTCGTGAAGTTGGTTGTGCTGCAACTCCAGGCTTGAAGTGTGAACTCAACACTACATTGACACGGAGCAACTTTGGTTTGGAGGAGCAAACAAGCAAACAGCTTTTTTTTTACTTCAGACCTTACGAAAGGCTCACATGCCGCACACTTCACATACGTACCGTATAAGAGTGCTGGAGAAATAGGAACAGTGGATAAATTTTCCAATATTAATATTTTTCGGCGACTGGCAAAAATACAGGGTTCCTTATAAAACAAAAGAGCTGACAAGCCTTGTTTGAGACAAGTAAACATGCAACGTCAAGTCCTAATTAATTTTGGTTAAAAAATTTTACCCGGTATTTTAGCATGATTTAATTTAATTTAAATTTTATGCACTATATTCAAACTAGTGCACACGGCCCGTCAAAAATGACGGGGTTCGATATTTTTCTTAAACAAAACTTTAGATGCGGATAATAAACAAATTTATCCATCCCAATGGCACCCGCGATTAAAACATTTTAATTTTCGCAATATTTTGAAAATGTCTCATATGTCAAATTTGTATGTAATTTGAATAGTATAGTATCTATGATGCCATTCAAATAAATATGAATTATTGAGAATGTTGCTGACGGGAGATGTATAACTAGATATTTACATGTAAATTGAGCATAATGTTATATTGAGGATTTCAATGCATTGTAATATAGGCCATTTCAATTCTTCTGTCTCATTTTAGAAACGTAAAATTAGGCTCGTAGCACAGATACAGAACACAACTAGCAAGCACGCTAGGATACCTGGTCTGAGATACGTTTTAGCTCTTGATTTGAAATGCGTTATGGGAAATGAGTTGTAGCTCTGATTGAAATAAAGTTATTTTTGACTGAGCGTGTTCAGTTCGCCATGTTGAAAAAAGGTTGTGAAAGTCCGTGAAATGAACGTTTTCATACCTTCTTTTAATTTCTCAGGAGTTTCTTTCTGACTTTTCTCTTCTCATTCTGCTAAACGTCGCCGTGAAGTTGGTTGTGGTTTTTGTCTTCTATTAAGTTATCCATGAAACAGACTGAGAGAGAAATGCTATCCAGCCGCTCTTTCTATAGCAAATTTACGGAGCCTGGCAACCCTTCATAGAACGAAGAAGTGCCTCTACAATTACTTTCAATTCATCAAACAAAATCTTCAACTCTAAAGTACGAAATGAGGGAGCCGAAAAAATCAAATCCCTTCTGAAAAATTATTTTCCGATCGCTTTGTTGCGGGCATAAAAACGTCCCTTAAGGAATGTGAATAAAATAGTTTTCTACTAACGACTGAACTGTACAAGTTTTAAGCTATATATAAGCTATAGCTATACGTACAAGAACGTCTTGCACAAGAACTGTACAAGTTTTTAAATCTGAGTATTGACGTATTCTTATTATAAATATTGAAATGGAAATGATTTGAGTGTCTTGGATACGAGCAAACTGAAGTAAGTACCAAAAACTCCACTCCTGAGCAGCAAGTATTGATCTGCTCAGCTCAACTCTAGCCTGGCACTGGAACGATGCAAAGATCCGATTTAGGTCAACTTTAATTGACTGCTCAGCCTGCGCAACAACACTAATGCGGTTCTTGGTCTTTGGAGAATTTATTCAAAATGAATCATCAGGATATAAATTCTCTCAATAAAAATGAACAAGATGAACGGGAAACATTCGCGGTGGGGACTTTTTGACAGCATTCGCATTCTATTTCAGCAAAATTCAAGCTATGAAATTTTTTCAAGCGCGCCTTCAGGGAAAAATTCCAATCAAGCGCTTTTTGGCGAACAACTAATATTTTGGATGTGGCGTATAAGAATGCGAAAACGCAAGGAAGCCGAAATTATTACGTGGTGCGTGCATTCAGCGCAGAATTCTAATCAAACGCTTCATTACAAACCATCAATGCTTTGGATGTAGAGAACGAGAGAAAACGCAAGGAAACAGAAAGTGCTGCGTGGAAGGCGGCGTCGGCATACCCGAGCCTGGCTGTGCCCACCACACATGACCCCGGCCATTGCAGATAACCTTTGCATGCGCCTCTCGGTATTTTTCTTTGATTCCCTGGGCTTATTAAAATGCGCGGCGAGGTGCGCCCCAGCTTACTGCCTCGCGGAGTTCACAGAGTACGACCGTGAGAACGAATTTGGGAAGGCAAGCCTTAACGAACGGGTGACTAAGGAACGCTCAGATGTTGCGGATGAGGGCAAATGGAACGGATGACACAAGATGTCTCTCTTCTATTAGAACATTGGTACTGTAAATGACTGAATTACTGAACCAAAGGCTCCCGAAAAGTCTTTGCACTTATACTGGAAGCCGGAAGCGTAATATGGGAGCTCTTTTACGTGTGCTACAAAGACTGCTCAGATATTATAAACACGTGATAAAAGTAGGAAAGGGATTAAAAACGAGTGAGATAAGGGCATTCAACGACATTCTCAAGTGGAAAAATTGAAATTCTTAAAATACAAAGTTAAAGATTTTCTTTAAAATTAATCGTATCGACCATAATGATTCGCCCAACATCTATTGAAAAACACATGCGATGTCAGTGTCAAACACTCACGTACTAATTTCTATAAAAAACAATTCTCTAACTAACTAGTAGTCGACATAAAATGCTTACCGAGACCGACTCATGAAGTTCTACCTTTTCAATTAAACTGCGGCCTAACGTATTCATAGATCAGTTGAGGTGAGCGGAAGCGCTTCATTTGTTAGTACTGTACAGTGCTGAAAGTGAATAAATTAGTGCAGCATGAGCGTGAACACCTCAGTGACGCAGCGTAGCGAGCTCTCGGCTGGCAACACAACTAGGGGCTGATCATGTATGTGTATACGATGGTAGACTTCATGCCATCTGTAAAGGCTCATCTTCAGTTAATAAATAAACTAACTGGTGATCTGAACATTCATTCTGCTTCATTGAGTTATTATCATGCACTCAGAGGTGGTGCACACGATGTGGCATGACTTGCCCTGCCTTTAGTGATGAGTGCATTGTCTCAGACGCTCAGTTTACGTGGCTTATCTGGTCAAAGAATATATATATATATATTTTTGTTTTACATATATTTTTTCGGAAAATAACAGTGACATTTTTTCAAACATTTCATTTGGGTGTCATAGCGCACACTCGAGAAGCAATGTTCTTATTGTCGAACATAGTGTGAAGATGCAAGCTATTCCGTTGGACTTTAAAATCAGTCGAGTCCTCAAGTTAGAATACTACGTTAGTGTTAGTGGGAATCACACTAATACAGTGTTGGTGCTAGTGGGATACATGTTAATCCTGTGTTGATGCCATAATAGGATGCACATTATACTGCGTTATTTAAAGTGAGACGCACGTTAATTCCCTGTTAGAATTCGTGTGTTGGCAGGAAGCACGTCATCTCATCCATCTAGTCGCCTGTTTCGCCTAGCAAGTGCGACTCACATTTCACAAAGCCACTTTAAGATCAAATGCAGTCGAAATCTATTGTAGCTTTTCTATTGATTGCTGATGCAATGAAAGAACAAAATGCGTGTGCATTTGTACCTTTATCCCGAATGTACCTGGGCCCAGATCCCAGAAAGATTCCTCATTAACAAAGCTGCTCTCTCTTTCACTCTCCCCTCCTCACAGTTGAGCTCATTAAAAAAATTTCTCCGACTCACTATTTCGGACGAAAAACGAATAGAAGGAATGATATATGTAGTTATGGCTACCGTGCATTTTATCTGGGACATGAGGCTCCCTTAATTTCAAAAAACATTCTGAGGAACAAACTCCCCCAGTGTACAAAACCTTTTTTCAGTTAAATACATAATTCAAGGCAAACATGACCCGTCATATCATACCTTGGAAAGAGTGAATACATACTGTAATAAAAAGAAGTATTTAAAATACATCCTTTCATTCTTCTACATTGCTTTATTGTCAGATTATGTGATTACTGCATGGTGAGCCTGAAAACGGCTTTCTGCTACTCTGAGGTCAATATTTTAAATGCAGTTAAGCTGAACGTTTTGTGTTTGATTTAGGTAACTTCCTAGTTATACGATGACTTTTTATTCTTAAGTATTGTCCATTCTCCACTTCTAAATTGAATTCCGATTTAAACATACGGCAAAGACTAATGTTAAGCCCTAAAAGTACACTCTGTAGTGGATCTACAATATATATAAGTTTCAACTCAACGTTCTCAAAGACGACGACTTCTCTCTTTCGAGTACACGAGAAAAATGATCGTTAGGTAACTTCAACTTGGAATTTTCTGCATTTCAACCATGAACATTTGAAGCTGGCTGTTTATCAATCAAGAGCCTTAATGTTGAAATATTTTGAAAGTGCAAATATGCTTTGTAGTGGAATGGAGTTTTCCACTTCATTAGGAAACAGTTAAACATTTTGATGATAACCACCCTATACATATAAAGCTGTGCTAACGGAAATAATTGGATTATAAATCAGAAACAACGCAATGATTCAGCACAAAACGCTGGTGCATTGGCTCACGGCTTTTAAAGAATTAATCGCCCTCTTTATTTGTGCACGTCATGGGTATCAGTTTCTGAAAACATCAATATGCAAGTAAGTAAAAATGAGCATCAGCTATGGTCTAGTAATTTTTTAATTATTTACCTCTTTCATTGTCATACAATTTATTAGGGATTAGAATAGAAATATATTTCAGTGTAAATGCTTGTTTTTTTGTCCCTAGACGTGCTTTTTTGCACAATGTTTTTGTTAGTTTTATAACAATATTCGTTACTCAAACAACATTTAGATATTTCATTATTATTAGGACAAAATATTTTTTCAATTTATCGCACAGAAGGCATGTTCAGCCTAATTGGTGTTCACTGTATTCCTGGGATCAAATTACTGAGCAGTAGAACTTATCCTTCACAATATCTTTAGTTACTATCACTCATCATATTCTCAACGACATTGGTCCTTACAGTGCAATCGTGAAGGCTCGCTTATCAATGTGAAGGCTATGGCATTCGAAGAATTTCTGTCCAGCGTCACTACATTTTCCTTTTCATTTGCCAGAGGAACATTTAGGATTTTTCTACGGGAACCTATTGAGCATATTTTTAGTCTTTTGCTCTCAGTTATTTCGACCACTGTCATGGAGATTGTTATTCTTATTGATGTATTTCCGTCAAGAAGATTTAGGTTTTTGTATCAACGCATCGGAAAAACAATGTTTTCCCTTTTATCTGACCCAGATCATTATGATTTCATACCAAAAAGTACAATCCAATTTCAAAAATTTATTTCACTGAAATTTAAAATGCTATCCAATGTGTTTTTAAAAGCTGCACAAGCCGTGCTCATTCTCATACCTCGCAGCAATTACATTCAGGTTCATTCAAATATAAATCATTACCGGATAGAAGTAAAAGTATTCGGTAAGCGTACACCGACCTCACGAAAGTGCTAACGAGTAAGTTAGAATTCCAAATTTTTGACGACACCAAAGAAGTATCCTAGAGATAAGCAATGAAATTTCCGTATGAGATATACATTTAAAATTACCCAATTTATCGTGTTATTTTTGTACCTCGGTGCATACCGACTTGAGAGCGCATCAATTCATTCTATCGTTCCTTAACTCAGGAACGCTTTTCATTTACCATTCAGGAAAAGAATTTTCAGGCCTAAAACGGAAGTGCGGGAGTTGAGAAGTTGTCGAAACTTTTTACATCGTCCTCCGTAAATTCGATGACATCTTGAGCGTCCATCAACGAGAAAAAATTTGTCACAAAACTGACCCCCTTTCGTGCGTCTACCTATCATAAGCCGGCTCACAAAGTGTGTCAACAATACACATTATTAACCCAAGTTTTGTGACACGCTCTAGTGTGTCATGAGCCAATACGACGCACATGATCTTACCAGCCATGGTACGCAACGTCAGTGTTATTTCACATGAATGTTTAATTTCTTCGTCCTAGCCTGTGAATGTACGGAATGACTATCAATATCTAAAAATTCTAGTCAAAAATAGCAAGTACCTTATGACATCAGTAGAGAGTTGAGACTTCACGAAAGCAATTCTCTCGCACACAAGGCGGGCCCCACACCAGGCAGGCCCAACATCAGGCAGGCCCCATACCAGGAAGTCCCCACACCAGGCAGGCCCCACACCAGGCAGGTCCCACGCCAGGCAGGCCCCATACCCGGCAGGCCCCACACCAGGCAGGCCCCACACCAGGCAGGCCCCACACCAGGCAGGCCCCACACCAGGCAGGCCCCACACCAGGCAGGCATCTGATCGTAAATAGCAGGCGAAGATGCTTTAAAATTTATGTAACTTGTATCTCAACTCTCCAAACAAAAATTCGAAAAGGATTCTTACATCTTCAAGTTATTTCATGAGGTTCCATGACACAAAATGGGTATCACATTTGCTGCTTAAGTTTATAAATACTTAGTACAATAGTAATAGATGGTTGAAAGAGAAGACCAATCTAATTTGAAAAAGGTACTGTTTTTAAGTAGAAAGTAAAACTTATAAGCAATAGAATGATCCTAACCCATCTAATTTGAAAAAGCTAACATTTTATAAGTGAGTTAGTAAGAGGATGTTAGAGAATGATAACCAATCGCATCAAAGGTGATTATGATTCGACAAAGTATGTACGAGTATGTTCCATCATTGACAGCTCGGTGCACCTCTTCCTCACGTCACAGCAGAACTCCAGGTAACCGATGCAAATTTTTGGACATTTTCCTCTAAAAACATTAACCACATCATTCACAGCTTGATGCACCTCTTCCTCATGTCACAGCAGAAGTCCACGTAACCGATGCCAAATTTTGGACACTTTCCTCTAAAAACAAGACCAGCAGGACCCGAACTTTCTGTCCAGTCATGCCGCCCTGACTGCACAGAACGATGAACTCAGAAAGCTCGTTCCGTCATGCCAGAAATTCAGCGCATGCCGTCATCGTCCGATTGGAGCTGCGGGAGATAGCGTGAGGGCCTGCTTTGGAGCATGGAATATTCTCGGCGCTTATTGCGGGGTGAGAACAGGATTTACTTTTCTTGTTAAGTATAGAAGATAACGTCTTACTTTAAAAACGAAGAGAGGAATGTGAGAGAAAATGGTTAAGACTCAACTTTTATGGTTAAGTACAGAAGATAACGTCTTACTATGAGGAATAATGGGAATATAACCTCTTTCTTAAAAGCTACGCATAAAATATAACGCGTTTAAGAAAGGAAGACGGTAAAGTTTTAATTATGGGGGTTGAAAGGGAATTTAGCGTCTTTCTATGATAATTAAGAGGGGTAAATAATATTTTGATTTTAAATATCACCCATTAGAGTTGGTATAGACAATATTGTTGAAATCTAATTCGTTAATTAGTAACAGTAAAATAATAAGGATTTATTCAGGTACTGTTCCACAATGAACATGAAATTGAAGTATAGATATGAGAAAAATTATAAACTGTTTGAAAAATTAAAAAAAAAAAATTATTGAGACGTAATCAAAGAAGAATTGTGCAATGAATTCAAAAACCTTTTATTGAAAATTATGTGCGAAAAACAGGTTTCTATTCCCCACAGCATAAGAACAATTTCTAGATATCGTGTGTTAGCTTCGGTGCATTTATGTTCCTACTTCGCCCAAATGAGACAAGGTCAGTGTCGATGACAACTTCGATTTGAGAAAGAAAATAAAACTAACAAATTACATGCAATTCCTTTTAAAATCTCTTAATTAGTGTCAAACCGTCCCTCGCGTTCTTCTTCAAATTCTGAAGAATCGAAAATTTTAAATTATTAAGTTTGACAGAATGTGCCACACAATGAGTGACCTTACTTTGACACTAGACAAGCAATTTCGAAAACCACCATGCGTCAGACACAATTTGCTGTAAATATTAGCACCTCATAGTAATTCTGCAACCACTTTCCCATCATGTACCAAATGTGTTAAAGCACGTGTCGTAAATCCTAATATTTAATAGTGCCTTCACTGCCAGTACGCGTTTTCTTGTCCTCGTCGATATTAAAACGCGAGCGTCCAGTGACGTCTACTCTCTCGTTAAGCAATTAGCTGGAATAACTCTACCGTAACGAAGGCTTGGCTTGATGTTTTTATTCGGTCCTCGTTTCCTTTGCCCCATAATAAAGGACCGGCCTCGATCGTTGAATGGCAAATCATGTATGGACTGTCATCGATAGGAACTCCCCCAAGCCTTTACTGACGCCACGACGAGGAATTTAGTGCCTAACAAGTACTGGCTTTGCTAGGCAAGCCTCATCCATGGAGTCGTGGCGTAAACAAGGTCGTAGGCTCTCTTCGTAGACTCTTAGAAGAAAAAGTCGCCTCATTTTATCTGATCATCCAATTCATTAGCCTGGAAAGCAAAATTACACTTATTCTTCTTAGTTGTATCTGTTCGTTTCAGGTATACATGTTGACAGCTGATCACAATAATTGAGGAAAAACTTGAAGATGGAGTATCACCATGAGAGTGTTAATGGAAAAATGTAATATCATTCTCTGCGTTAATTGTAGACTAGTATTTCGCTTAATAATTAGAATAGAATATGAGTCTTTTATTATCAGCATTTATAGCTCAGGATGTGAGATAATATGAACAAATGCAGCAATAGTTGAAGACATGATATCAGCTCTACACTGGGAAAATAGCCGTCTGGTTCAAAGCCCTTCACTCGTTTTTCATTAATGTGCTTGCTGACTTTTATGACAGTACATTTGAAGTGATATAATACAGTAGAGTTGAGCCTAACACGACACTATCGGCATGAACGGGACCTATCAAATTCAAACAATATAACAACCAATTTATTTTCCCTCGAGGGCAATACATGGATAAAAGATCCAGGTCGTTAATTTAATTTTTCTTACGTTCGGAAATTCCGGAGAAATGAGTTTAGTGGAGTCAACTGAACAGAGTAGTCCAGCTCTGCACCAGTACCAATCAAGTGTGCCCCACTTTGTACCAATCAAGTTCCAGTGCTTGTTGAACGACCCTGCATTCTCATTAGAAGAACAATCCGTTGCTAAATTTTGAGTTTGATGAAATAAGTGAAGAAATTAATAAAATGAAACTTAAAATTTTGGTGCTAGATTTTGATTTGATCATAAGTAACAGATCGATAGGATATTTTAGACCAGAGTTACAGGGAATGCGTTTTCCATGTAGCTTGGGTATACGTAAAGTTTGCCACCAAACTCAAGCTCTAGTCTGCGTTCCTGAGGTGCTGACACATCCGAACCTGCTCTGGTAACATATTATTTACGGCAACAGCAATCATCCGTTGTTTTCAAAATTTCCGGTGAAGGATTCCTGCTTCACTGGTGTACGAATGTTATCTCACAAAATGTATAGCTTGTACCCAGTATATTGTATTTGGCGGAGCAGATTTTACAGTCGTGCCACCATATTCAAGTGGCATAATTAATGAGTGAATTTACGAGAAATGTCACTGGAGCTGCATCAGAGAATGCCTTTTTCTTCCGCGACACGAGTAATTCTTCATTGAGTCTTGGACATGTTTCTCCTTGACGAATTTACTTCAGAAAACCTTCGATTCTACTTAAAGCGTTTTTTTTGTTCAATGCAGATAAATAAATACAAGGAGTGAAGAGCTCCCGGGATCTCATCATTTAAAACAAGTACTAGCCTGAGTTAGGAAAATTGACGCACGAGTAGTTCATTCAAAATGACCCTCAAGAGAAAGAGGAATGGTAAGTCCGGCAACATGGGTTTTAGCAGAGATAAAAAATCAAATTTTCATAATGGAATTCACCATACTAAATTAATATACATCATGAATGAAGCTATACCTATGGTGAAAGGGAAACAAAAGAGATTGACAAGTGTGAAATAATAAACTCTCACCTAATAAGATCGGAATCACATGGGAGACAATCGCTCCGGCCGAAAGGTAGAGAATGTATGGTCAGGTTTAGTGTTGGGTTTCCTACAGTTGAGTGACAGGCAGGCAGCAATTTCCGATGTGCTCTTCCCCCTGATTGAACAGAAAGGTCAATTGTTTTAAATGTCAAGTTCAGACAATCTCTGGAATTGAGTGCTACAGTTAACGATACATAAAATGAACTAGCCAAAATTGAATAAAAGCCGTTAATGTTCTATCTTAGGGATAAGGTCTTATTTACTGCGTGGAAAATAATTTCCCGTTTTTTAGAGAGAGAGTTCAAGTTAAAATAGAAATCTGGATTAACCCTTAACACTTTACTGTGAAGTCAGCGCCCACGAGTGCATAGGTTAGCGAGTCTTTGAAAGTTTTCATGCGATTCAGCAGTATAGTTACATCAGTAATGAATGTTATGGACGTGCATGAGTGTCGCACGACAATCGACGCATTTGTGTGAAATTCAGCCTGATGCTCAAGTTCGTCACTCAATAGTCAGTTTATGTAGCCTCATATGATCGCTTCCGCTGACCACTTTATGAAACAACATTTAGGTTTGTGCATGAATAAATGAATGATATTTTGTGGGTATGAATATTTAGTTACATGATTTGTAAAAATGAACATATGAAGTAGTGACAGTAAAAATATTTCTATTGAATTAATTTGTTTTTGAATTATTTCCGAATGGAGTTCAACTCATCTGAACCAGTTTTCATAGTTAAGTCGTTTTAACTTTTAAATATCAGCGGCCGATAGTTGAACCACAGCGAAGAGAGTTCAGCCGATGCGCTGCATATTCTGTCCATATTATATGGATTCAGGTTTCAAAAAACTTTACGAGGATTATTCTACAGAATAGCTTAAAAAATGTTGTTCTAGCTATGATCTCAGAATGATCACAGGTCATTTGCATCTCCAGATGAGGAAATGACTAGTCAGCCCTAGCAAAAGCCAAGAAATACCACATTTGGACCTTCTTCTCCACTCAGTGCTCCGGCTGCCACCCTGCCTTCCATGGACCTGCCAGACGTTCTCAGAGTTCATCTCTAGCTTGAAGCATTTCGCTTCTCAGGAAGTGAGTAATCCCACAAAAAATGTCTTCTCGGTAAGAAAAACTCAGATATAAAGCATTTACGTTACCTTTGATGCGTTGTAATAAAACATCTTTGTATTCGCGTTCGTATGTTCCAATAAACGACATAGGGCTTGCCATGTTCCAAACTTCCAGCAGACAACCCGCTTGCCTGACCTGAGTATATGACTATCGTAGAGATGCCTCTCGCTGATCAGTTGCTCTTCACCCGCGAGGAAGAAAGTATGTAGCCTAGCGTCCGCGTCCCGACTGCCTCAAGACTCCGGACGAGTAACTTCCCTATCAGGTATGAGGTACTCCAACAGAGATATTAGACTACGAAGCATTCAATATTCGAATGCAGGGACTGAAAATTTGTTGCTCAGAAATTTTTATGCTGAGGTGCACTCAAGTCATTGATTTAATTTGAATAACCTCTCTAAAAATTAACGAAACACTCATACTTTCTGATGTTTGCTAGAGTCCAATTACACCTTCTTGGTATTTTGGATATAATTGAAACGGCAAAAACTACTCTGAATAATTTCGATATTTCGATAAACAAGCAGCAGCCTTTACTAGTTGATGCAAAAGGGTGGTTGTTTAAAACCAATTTTTTACTCTCAACGATTATAAAACCTGATTACTGCCAAGCGTACGCAACTCTTCTAGCGAACCTTTGATGAAGAGACACTGATTTCGGCGCCCGGTTTTACTCACCAGACTCTTACAATAATTGTAAAATCACTGCAGCTCATGGGGATCGTTCAGTCTGCTGATTCACAATTCCTCGACAAAGTACGTGTAGAGTATGAAAGTGAGGGTGAAATTAGATGCGATGTTAAAGAACAACATGTTCTGTAAAATTTACGTCATCATTTGAGATATAAGGTATTGAAACTTTATAGATGGCTAATCTTCAACTGTGCTGATTAGTCTTAAAAATTTGTGCTGTGTGTGTTCATCTCGTAGAAAATTATGTTCCAAATATTTCTGAAGCGCTGTGTACGTAAGATGGTATGCTAGGACCATAAGCGAGCATTTACTGCACTGCGTAACTTCAAAGTTTTCTAGTTCTGTAGAAAAAACGAAATAATTTTTCTTGTCTACAACATCGAAAAAGTTTTAATTCTGGTTAAAAATTCGTCATTTGTAATTCCGAAATTTGTAACCGTACAGTGCTTAACAATTCATCAGAATGCTTTCTGTGAAATTATAGCAATTTGTTCTACTATGCTGACCCTCACAACCTGTTGATTATTCATCATCATACACATTTCCTGCGAAGGGACCCACCGGTGGTCACTGAGGGGATTTTCACATTGCTGCTGACCGACCTGCAATCACTAACTCAACGTTTATAAATACTTTATGAGAGCTAAATGAAGGCAAGATCCAGTTAATGTTTACTATTTTCAAAATTACTAAATACCATTGACCTTAAATTTGAAATGAGTTTTGAATTACAGTTGTGTTCATCGCAGGAAACGTGTTAAAGTGGTATTTGTTTTCAAAAGTTTTGAACTTTTGTACATTTTTACTACCCATCTTCTCTTCGACATCCTTACGCATGATGATTTTACTGGGTGTCCCACAAAAATGTCACCTATTTTTCAATTTGTATCCTACATACGCACGAGTATTTCAACCAGTCGTGTGTAAGAAATTTAATTCTTTATTTTTAACAGTTGAAGACCCCTAAAATGCAGCTGATTAAAAATCAAAGAATTTTTAGTTTTTTAGAATTTAAAGCAACTGAAAGCTGTGAACCAGTTCGAAGGGCTTTAAGCGAAAAGTTTCTTGAAAGAAACTCCCCCGGTAAGAAAACGGTTTATCGAACAGTGAGGACATTCAGTGAACATGAAAGTATTGTGAACAGAAACAAAGGAAATTCGCGAAGAAGAATAATACAAAAACTGAAGAAAATATTCCAATTGTGCGACAATTGATTACAGAAACCTCCCGAACCTCTGTAAGGCGCAACAAAACAAGCAAGGTTCGATGAACCTGGTTCTTGTGCGGTGATCCAATTGCCGTACGTTCTTCACCTTGCTTGGTCTGGGGGCAGCTTTCAGTTGCTCTAAATTCTAAGACGATGAAAATGCTTTGATCTTTAATCAGCTCCATTTTAGGGGTCTTCAACTGTTGAAAATGAAGAGTTAAATTTCTACCTTACAAATGATTTGAATGCTCGTACGTATGTAGGATGCAATTTTTAAGTATTGTTAGTAAAAATTAAAATTACGTAAATTAGGGATTGTGCCATATTTCTATGATTTTCTTGTCACAAAACATGTTGCATCCTGTTCATTCAACTTTCTACTGTGCAGTAGATGTTTTGAAGATATTAACAATTTTATTTTAACTAAAAAAAATTTCCATAACACGAAACCAACAGACTCGAAATATCTCAATTTGACCTGGAGGTATAATTTATACAAAGTTTGGAACCATTTCTGTGGAACACCCTGTATATGCACAGGTTAGTTCACGAGAAATCTTAATGTCGTTTCAAGAGCAAATTTATCTAACTTATCAACATATTTACGAAATGGCACTGGTGATATTCCGATGGTGGTATCAGTGATACAAGACAATTGTTATTTAAAATGAGAATTGTATCGTCTCTTTAAAAACGACAGTTCGGTTCATTTTCCAATACCCTAAATAGCGTACAAATTTTAATTCATGAACAAGAGCACACTCCGTGTGAGTCCATAGAGCATAGAGCGTTTTCCGGCTTGTCCTGCTCTTTAAAGGTTACGAGATTATGAAAGGCGTCCGGCATTTCCAGGTGCTGGGAGCATCTCCGTACTCACACGCGCTGCCTCGGCTGAAGATGACCGGCATGACTTCGGTGAGTCACAACCGAGTGTGGCGGGTGAGGTAAGCAGGCGTGATTTTGTGCTCAACTCGGATTACTCGACCCCCCGAAGCAAAAAAGTACACTCTGTTAAAAAATGTTTACGGTAGTGACGACTTATTATTCTTGAGGGTTTTTAAACCATGATCACGTCTTGGTTGACTGCCTCACGCAACAGAACTTAGCGTGGCTCCAGCTGATGTGCGCACCTTTGTTGTATGATCAACGTAGAGCAATGCGTTGAGCAACAAGCACCCTGTTTCTCGATTGCTGTGTTATGGGTCGTATTGTGAGCTTATGGGATTGAACTGGAGAGTTTTCCTAATATTTTTTTTTTTTTAGTTTTCTTAATGTCAATTTTTTTTAAGTTTTTTAAATATCTTTTCTTAATATTTTTTTTCCTTACCTTGTAATGGTACGAACGTTTAAAATTATCGGAGTATCTACCGACAAATTGAATGCACAACATATAGAAATAATGTAATTTGTGAACGCTAGCCAAGCACGGAGAAGGAAAGTGGAGCTCACTTTTAGCAACAGGAGCTTATGTGTCAGGGAGGGAGAGGGAGGGAGGGCGTGTGAATTTCTAACAAAGCATGCTACTTTAGATTGGAGTCTGTATACGTATGACGAATATGTGGCAATTTTGATCGCTTTGGAAAGTTCGTAAAATTTCAATTAACAAATCGAACGTGATCCTGATGGCGAATTTTTCCCCTAAGAGAAGGCCCTTAATATAAAATCTTTTGAACCAGTAGCGTCAGCGTTGTTGTTGCATCGTCAGATACATGACGTGCCTCATGAATTTGATGAAGGGAAACTGTAAACGAAAGTAGGCCGTTTTCTACGCTGTTTTACCTCTGACCAGAGATATATTTTTATTTTTTATGAGGGCCAATTGAATGAAAATTTCGACCTATAGAATTTACTTAAGTTTTTCAAAGATACAAGTTGGAAATGTTGGTGCAGCTTTTAATAGAACATCCAATTATCAATAGAGGATGCTTTGAACCAAGTCGCTTCGTCAATAAACGTCGAAGATATGCTGAATTGAAATTTTACAATTTATTACTTATGGTCACAACTATGAAAGTGAAATATTGACATTTCGGCTATACTCACGTTTTTCAAAATTATAGTACATAAGCATTTCATTACGTGAAGCACAACGAAGCCTTTGCGCGCGTATTCGAACAAAAAAAAACATCTTTTTCGATGGAATGGCTGAAATAATTCCCTTAAATATTACTACATTTAATCTCATACCACAGCATTTAACCTAATGTCAAAACACTTTACCTTAAAAATAATAACTTCATAATTTTTCACCTAAATTATAACCTTCAACCTTCTGTTGAACTCGGCTGAACTATATAGCGGCTCAATTATTTTGTCCTCAAACTTAATTATTTAATCGTGCTGCTGTTAAATTAAATGCTGATCTACTTTGTTGTTTCCTCTGATGTTTACAAGCAGTTAATTTTCCCATGCTCCTGAAACAGATGAAACTTGAGTTGCGAAACCTAATAAATGTAAAACCTAATAAACTTTGAATTATAAAACCTAATTTTCAGATTTATGTTATATGGTGATTTATGGTTTGTGATTTAAGCTAAGTTGTATCAGAAATTATGCGCTCCTGTCATTCAGGTCATAACAAAACTACGGCACAGGCACACGTGCGAGTAAACTTTGAAACAATTCTGAGACGCTAGTTGACTCGGTTTTCGATTCTCTTACTGGTTAATTAAACACTGTGAACCAGAAGCAATAATGAAAACAGAAATTAAACAAATGTATGGAACTGTTCCACTATTAATCGATGCTTGGTCAAAGTTCTGTTGATTTATAAACAATTTAGTATCGATTTTTAAAATTAACTTAAAAACTGTAAGCCGTGCTGCTTCACTATTCTATCATAAAAACTAAGCGCTAAAGCACATAAGAGACATTGTTTCAAGCTAAATATTTAAAAGTGCCCCTACAGAGGCATTTGGACGGTATATTGTAAGAATTTTTGAGTTCTCAAAATTATATCTTATGTTTATGTCGAGAAAAAATTTAAGTATTCCGATTGATCTATTGAAAGATCATCACTTACAAGTGCTAGTTAAAGTTTGATTACATCACCTCTGCCTTGCAATGGACTGAGTTTCGACTATGCTTTGGGATTGTTTTTCAGTTCACTCTCATGAGTGTTCGTAGGAAAAATCAATAATTTCTGTTTATTATAAGATGCCCATCTTTTATGTAGACATAAAACTCCAGAAAAGAGTTTTCGTTAATATTCGTTACGTTACGTTTAGTTTAATATTCGTTACGTTCGTGTTCCAGAAACGAAACTTGCTCATCTTAGCGCTGCTGGCTACGGTATGTGCCGTAGCTCAGTCCTCAGCTATTCCTCGAAGTCAAGATGAAGAAACGAACACCAAAGCGAGCAGTGACACGGAGCAAGAAACATTTGTGTCGTCGTCTGAATCAGATGAAGTCCCTGCTGGTTCAGCAATCGCTGGAATATTTGCTTCCAGTCCCAACAGCCTTGTTTCAGACGAACTAGGCAGTGGAAACATCGAACTGCCAGACAACCTTGCACTCATCTCGACAACCCAGCTAAGGAATCAACCGTCGCAACTTAAATCAACCCAAGAGCTGCATTCCGACGAACCAACACGACAGTTCGTAGAAGAATCAAAACTTCCCAATGATCAGACATCAACTAACAGCGATGATTCATCGGCACACCTGCCGTCAAGTCCGGGAAGCCCTCAACCTGAGGAGGTTATCACAGGAGTTAGAGGTACTTCGCAGCCTCAGCGTGTCGCGAGGCCCGGCAGCAGACGAAGAGGCGCACCTCGTGCCATCGATACCACTAAGCCAATGATGAATAAGATGATGGTGGTAAGGCGAAGGTAGACTAATTAAGATTGCTTTGCGTGTCTCAAGGAGAAGTTGAAGTTAATGGGATGAGATTGCGGCAATATTATGCACCCAATACTGTGAACTGATGGAAGCTTGACATTAACGAATTCTCTACTTTTTCATAGAGTTCAGTTTAACGGTGCAGAGCTTTTCTAGTTCAGTTATTCTACTTTCTATTAATTAGAGGCATACAACTCGTAGTTCTCTGTCCTAAATTTTAGAGGTTCTACATAAAAAGTATTTGTTGCATTTTCAATGGCACAGTAGTTTCTCTTATCAGATTTGTTGTTCTTGTCAGCTCGCTATTTTGAGTCCGTGAATTCATCTATAACCTGACAGTTCAGTTTTACTTTATGTGAGAATGACATCAGATATTTGTGTGAGCGACTATTTTGATAACACCGAGTATTAATGATCTTTATCTTTGAATTGTGTAGATTCGTGCATTTTAAGATGATATTTTCCTAACGCGAAGGGCCGGAAATATTTTATCCCGACGGTCTCAAAAATGATTTGCGCTTTTCATAACTCTAAAGACTTCTCTAATTTCCCTTTTTTCGCTTAGAATTCACGTTACACTTCTCTTTATGTATTGCAATGGAATGCTTATGGTTAAAATTGTTAAAATATTTTATACTGAAAATGTACTGTTTAGGGTAAAAATTGAGATGACTCGCGATAATCACCCGCCCCAGGCATGTTGGCAAAGACTGCTGGCGCACCTCACAGCGTTACTGAGATAAACTACCGTTCATATTCGCATTTGCAAAAACTGCATGGACGCTACATTACACTACTTTGACAAAGTATCAGATCCTAGGACACTGGTAAAAACTGCGTGTACACAATATTACACAACTTAGGCAAAGCATAAGTTTTTACCTTAGCACATTGGCAAAAGCTGCAGCCACGCTATATCACATTACAGACATGGTATCAGTTCATAGCACATTTGCAAAAACTGGGAGCATGTCATGTTATATTACAGATACAGTATCAATTCGTAGCAAATCAGCAGAAACTTATGGCGAGACGCATAAAATAGCGTAGGAGTCACAATGCCCAATAGCCGATGGAGCCCATGCGATGGACCACATGACAAGCGTGTATGTGGCCCACCGGCAGAAATGGCCGGTGGGTTATGGGAGCTAGTGGGATGAACACTGACAAGCGCTCCGGCCCGCAGATGCCGTACCAGTTCGGGTTCAGCGTCGAGGACCCGAGCGAGGGCGTGTACCACCACCGCACCGAGCAGCAGCCCAACACCGGTCCTCTGGTCGGCTCCTACTCCTACCTCCGCTCTGACGGTGTCTACATGACCGTCAAGTGAGTGGCTACGCTCCAATTAAATAGCTAGGCCTCCAGTGAGGGGGCCAGTGTGAATAGAGTGGCTCAGTGTCAGGTGAACCGCTCAGTACCAAGTGAGTGGCTCAGTATTTATTGAGTGGCTCAATGTTTATTGAGTGGCTCAATGTTTATTGAGTGGCTCAATTGAGTGACTCAGTGTCAATTCATGGTTTCGTGTTGTGTGAATGGCTTAGTGCAAGTTGAGTGGTTCGTTGTCAGAGGAGTACCTCAATGTTAGTTAGAGGCAGTGCTTTGGATTGATTTTCGTTTTCGTATTCGTAAGTCAGTAATGGTCGTAATCATGCCGCACTATAAAGATGGGAATCATAACCTAGTCATGCTCACCAGTCACTCATAGAGCCTTCTGTCTATATTTTTCAGCCTCTGTTTAGCGTACATAATTATCTAAAATCTAAATAAAAAACATCCTGTAAGTCTGCCTCCCGCAACTATAGTGTACACTAACAGATTTAATAGAATTTCTTTCATTAATGATGTCCGCATTGTTCAGAAGAGTATACAAAGAGAGGGAATGAGCAAGTCTTGCTCGTATAGTTGTGTGGTCTGGCTGTCCCGAAACTTTCTCGACTGGACGAATAAATTTTCCTCGAATCTCAATAACCAAGTAGCTTCTTATTTGGCTTGGTTCATTTGTCGGTAATATTATTTATTATTTTTTAATTTATAAGAAGGAAATAATTAATGTAAAGCGAGCAAGTTCCTAACGTTATGCTTATAGAGTTCAGAGGGAACAAAAAATGACATCAGTGTTACGAGATTATTCAAATGAGTGAGTAGAATTAAATCATTTATGTCTGTCAAAGTAAACTTAAGTGTTAATCTTGCGAATGTTGTTGGCCATGAAGTTCAAATACACAGGTTCTCATTAGTGTGAGATATTTTTAATGAAAATACTATTAAGCAACAAACGATTTTCAAACATTTCAATTTGACGAGCTTCCAAATTTAAATTTAAATTTCAACCAGAATGCAGAACTGTTCATAATTAAACGTAGCCACATTCTTAAAAATCCTAATTAAAAACTATGTGCGTCCCAGCTTTTTTTAGTACATTTGAAAAGATTTTACCGGACCAAAATGTGTACAACATCTTTGCACATAAGACAGTAAGATATGCACAACCATACATATTTTAATGAACTTACGTTTTCTCTGAATATCGGAGAAGAATCTCCTTCAAGAGAAGAGCCTACAACGTATGGAAGTTCCCCAATTATGCAGGTCTCTTGCTACCGAAATCTTCCATCCATTGCGTAAACCCCCAACTCGAGCGTATCTGTATTTTCTGTGTCCACGGAGAAAATTCAGATGAACTTAGTGAATTTGGCTTTCCTGCCAGTCTTCACTGTTCAAGTAGCGCTGATTAACATCTCTCCCGATAAATTTATTTTTAATACTACCTACGCATAATTTATTGTTGGTTTTTAAAGGAAAGTATTCTGGTGAAAAATTATCCACTTTCCAAAGAAAAATATTATGAAGTCGGGAACTTCCAAAATTTACTTCCACGCTGTATGGGTATTTTTCGCTTCAATTCCCACAACGATGCATTAAGCTTTTATTAAGCACAGGCAACTGAATTGGTTTGATAAAATCTTGGTTTAAATTTGAAAATAGACACTGCTGCCACAGCATGCTTTGCTTCTAAGCGAATTAAACTCCAATTTCTTGTGTACATGAATATTTAAAGAATGCATCATAAAAATTCAATATCAACGTCTAATAAGAAACAATTTACGCGTATGTGCATAAAAGCACATCTCCCAGACATTGCCTACGTATAACTTATAAAGAATTCTTTTATTAACTTTGTTTATAATCAGGGCTTTGAATGGAGCGAGTGCATAACATGAGAAAATCGAAAGAATCAGTTGCTTGGCAAACATACAAGCTGTTCAAAAATCGTCTTGAACATGACTGGGTTGGCAATCCCCTAGTTCTCGAGAGTACGAGGGTTAACCGCAATTCTAGGTTGATGGAAAGCGAACAAATTGTACGAATATAAATAGAAGGTATTATCGGAAACCGCATTTCATTGAGCCATATATTTACGCTTCCTATAATTATACCTCACCGGATAGTTCGCGATCATACCGTGAAAAAATATGTGATCTTGTCTGCTATTGCAATAATGCAAAGAGAACTCTCATATCATGGGACCACACTTTACGCAACATCTACTTTAATTAAGCGATTTGTGTTTACATGATTGTACTGGAGCTCGTGCGTTGAAACTGATGCCTGTAAATGTGTTTCTTTTATATCTGAGCGTGATTGGTGACAACTCAAGAATGAGCCACTTTATTTCTTTTGTCGCCATTTCTATTCTATTCCATTCGTTTCCGTAAAAAAATTAACGGGCGAGCAGCTAATCAATTACTGCACCTTACTATTCTGGATCACACCCAAGCAGTACTTAAGGCAGTTCAAATCCTGGCGTGCCGCTATTGAGTTTCTCCCTGTTGGAGAAATGGAAAACTCCGCCATAATTCCCCACTCTACCCAGGTTTTGAAAATGGGTACCGCATTAATCTGGCGAAATCGTCATTACGTTCTGGTATTAGTTATGAGGCATTTAAAATCCAATGTACAAGATGAAATGCATCAGGTTTGATTGGAATAAAATATCCTTTATGGATCATCTTTAGCCTTCAACGAACCCGAAATTTTCCTGTCTGACGCTGTCACGTTCGCGTTTTCAGAGTGTAAGACTTGGCGATCCATTACAGGTACACAGCTGGCAAGGACGGCTACAGGGCGCGTGTGTACGAGACAAGCCCACCGGAGGGCACGAAACTCAGCACCAAATCCAGCACTCGGGATCCCACTTCAGGACAGCGGCCTGGTGAAAAGGACGTCATCAAGCAAGAAGCGTCCGACAGTTACGTCGTGAAGCATCACGTGGATTCGTCCGAGCTTCTGCCTTCTGATCGCACTCAAACGATCGGAAATGCAGGTCAAAAAGACATCGTTCCGGGGGTTTCGTACGCAGATCCAAATCAGGAGTCAAGTGTGGGAAATTTGGGTCCTGGTGGAAATCCAATTCCTCCTCAGAGAACTCTTCCTCGTCCACAAGCCATTCTTGGAGCTCCCTATGATTCTGTAAGTAATTTTTTTATGAAAATAATTTCTGCTTCCGATAGTTTTTCTAATCTCAGTCAGTTGAATCATGGAAGAAATTTTAAAAATCGCCCTTCTATTTTGGCTAAAAAGTGTGTAAATGCAAAGAAATGGATTTTGATTTATTATGAGACCGAAATTATAATATGTATCCAGTTATTCTGTTGTGTGTACTGTGTACTTTTTTGCCTAAGTATAGTTTGCCTAATATGTATAAAATAACAAAAATGATGCTCAACCTCCGATTCATAAATTAGTGTTCAGGCCAAGAATCGATGTCAGCTATATTACGAGTTTCTATTAAAATCTTCCGACAGAACAACGTTTGCAATAAATGTTACACAAAAACATGTGGAGTGTCGTTCCAGAATCATTGATGAAATGTACCAGTAGAGAAATTACCTTTTATAACGAGTAAAATTGCGCGAATGAAAATATTTGAGCAACACCGTGCAACCTGTAAACCAAAGTGAAATGTATCAGTAGGGAAATTGCCTTTTCTAATGAGTAAAATAAGGTGAGTGAAAATATTTGGATAATGCCGTTTAACTTACGCCAACATGTTTCATTTCAGAACCGGCAGGGCGGCCCTAGGACGCCCTCACAAATTTTGCGAGAGAGGTTCAGAGAGACATACAAAACCACCTTGGAGGCCCAGCAGTACCATCAGAGGCAGCAGCTGGAGCAGTTGTTGAAGCTCCATCAAGCAAACCAGCAAAACCAGCTGCACCGGCAGCAGAATGTTCACCAGCAGCAATTATTTTCGTATCCCAATCACATTCAGCCCCAGCAAATTTACCCTCGTCCTTCATCGGAAAATGTAGGATTTACATACCCTCGTCCTTCATCGGAAAATATCGGTTATAACAACCCTGGACTTTTATCGGAAAATATCGGATCTAGTAACCCCAATCCAACACTGGAATATCTAGGCTCAAATTACCCCAGACCTTCATCGGTAAACCTAGGACCGAAATCGCCTGCGATCTCAGAAAATCGTGTCCCGACAGATGGTGCTCTACCTGTAAATTTTAGTGCTGGGGAAAGCGCAGATGTAATTAACGACAACCCAAACAATACACCTAACATAATAGAAGCGGGTGAAGGCAGTCGAGTAAGCACGTTCCATGAAAAGTTTTCTGTGAAACCAGACCTCAGTGAAAGTGATGGATACTTCAATTTAAATCTCAAGGGTCAAAATAGCAATCCAGGAGAAGAACATGGCGAATTGAAGCCCGTACCGACACCGTACCACAGCGCTCCTGCACCTGAGCAAACTCTAAACACGCCGCTCAGCACGCTAACGCCTCAGCAGCCTCAGCTAGCCATTCAGCCTCAGCAATTCGATCAGCCTCAGCAATCTATCCAACCTCACCAACCCATCCAACTTCAGCAACCTATCCAATCTCAGCAACCCATCCAGCCTCAGCAACCTATCCAGCCTCAGCAACCTATCCAGCTTCAGCAACCTATTCAGCCTCAGCAACCCATCCAGCCTCAGAAACCTCAGCAATCCACCCAGCCTCAGCAACCTCAGCAACCTATCCAGCCTCAGCAACTTCCGCAACCCATCCAGTCTCAGCAACCTCAGCAACCCATCCAACCTCAGCAAC
>JACJUY010000137.1:111420-141775 GCA_014220935.1 Platorchestia sp. MABIK
CCAGCCTCAGCAACCCATCCAGCCCCAGCATTCCATTCAGCCTCAGCAACCCATCCAGCCTCAGCATCCCATCCAGCCTCATCAACCCATCCAACCTCAGCAACCCATCCAGCCTTATCAACCCATCCAATCTCAACAACCTCAGCAGCCTTTCCAGCCTCAACGGCCGATTCAATCCCAACAACCCTCACAGCCTCAGCAAGAAACATACCTTCAGTCACCATATGAGCCCCAACAATCTTCCGACCCTTCGAAATTAACCCCACTTGATGAACCTGTGCAGCGCCATGAACCTACAGGGCTGCAGCAACTCGCTCAGCCTCAGGAACGAGATCAGTTCCAGCAAAAAGTTAACCCTGAGCAACTGTCTCTGACTCCAACATTACCTTCCCCGTCGATACCCCAGAACCTGCCTGAGCAGCCAGCTGAACCTCAGAAACCAGACGAGCTTCAGCCCCTTGAGCCACAGCTACCTGTCCTGAATGAGGCACCTCTTGAATCACAGGAGCTGGTTCAACCTCAGGACTCCCTTCAACTTCAAGACCCAGTTGGCCTTCATGAACCAGCGCGACCTGAGTTGCCGATTTTATCTCAGGTCCTCGTTTCCGCCCAACCCCAAGATGCAGTCTCCGCCCAACCCCAGCATGCAGTATCCGCTGAACCCCAGTATGAAGTCCCCGCCCTACCTGAACATGCAGTATTCGCCCAACCCCAGCATGCAGTATCCGCCCAACCCCAGTATGAAATCCCCGCCCAACCTCAACATGCAGTATTCGCCCAACCCCAACATGCAGTATTCGCCCAATCCCAACATGCAGTATCCGCCCAACCCCAGTATGAAGTCCCCGCTCAACCTCAACATACAGTATCCGCCCAACCCCAGCTTGCAGTATCCGCCCAACCATTCCAATCTCAGTCATTCGCACCTCAGGAATCTTTCCAGCCTCAGCAATATCAGCAACCAATACAGTATCAACAAACAATCCATACTCAACTACCTATTCAGCCTCATCAAAGTTTTCCTCCCCAGCAATCCTTCCCAGCTGTAACGCCGGTTCAACTTGATCATAATTTCCAGCCCCATGTAGCATATCAACCGTTCCCAGCTCAAATACCAATCTCAGTTCAACAAACATTATTAACCGAGGAACCAGCTGTGAATCCACGACCTGAATTTAACGAGCAGCCGCAGTCAATTTCACCTGAGACTTTCTCAACTCACCGAGTCAAGCCTACCCCAGAAATATCTCATGGCTATTCAATCACTGAGCAGCCGCTAGTTCATAATTTTCATGGTAGCTCAAACCCTGAAAAACATGTTTCTCAGAATCAGCCGGAGAGTGACACGAAACGTCAACATCCCTTCTCAACTGAGATCGGCTATAATTTCAAAGCTGGAGAAAATTTTACTCCAGAGGAAGCTCAAACCCAAACTGAAGCCGAAATTAAGTCCGTAGCTTTATCAACTGAATACAGTGAAGGGCACAGTGGCCATTCTGGTTATATAACATCAGCTGACAAGGCAAATTCCCAGGAACCAAATAGTGCAGATGTTTCCCAACAGAATCAGCTCGCAACTGGGCTTGACCATAGTGCAGGGACTCAGGAGTACAACAATCTGCTTCAGGTGAACACAAAAGTAGAAGACACTTCCATAACACATGTTACTACAGATACGTTTGACACTGAAAACAGTAAAAAAACAGAACTCCGCCCTCATTCTTGCCTCTATGTCCCAGATGATCCCGTAGCTAAATCGAATAAAGAAAATGTCCCTCACAACGAAAGAATTTTGAATGTAGTGGAAGGAGACAGATCACATCTGAATGCAGAGGAAAATTTTAAAGATAATAGGAAACAAGAAACAGAATCCTTCTCTGATGATCAAAAGCCCTTCGCTCAAACTCATGATGTCGCAAAACCCGAACACGCTGAAAACCCTTCAATTAACAAAATTGAACCTACTCAGCACTATGGTTTTACGCAAAACAATGTGGGATTAAATCAAAATAATTTTCCTTACCAGGTGGCTCCTCAAAGTGATCGATACAGCAATGTAGGACCATTCCCTTCAGCATTTGGCGTTCAACCTGGGTACTCAAATGTTGCATTCCCTATTTTCTATGTCACTCAAGACGTACCTGAGTCCATTGCTCATTCACCGCTGGTCATCGCTCCCAGTGTCGTTTCAGTCAATAATTCTGCTCCCTCAACGTGGCCATTTATACTTCCTGGAGTATTTCCCAATTCAGGGATAACAAACTTCCAGAGGACCCAACATGCTGTCACGAGTCATACAAAAAACACACAGGAAGTGAAGTTTTATCCATACCCTCAGACTATTCTTTCAGCCTCTAGCTCAGGTACTGGAGCAGGTAAAACGCCCACCGGGACATTGCGTCATGACGCTGATTGTTCCTGCAATCAGCAACAAAATCAAGAAACAGGTAAATTTAAAACTGATCCATTACAGGCGAAAAATGATGACAACTACCGGTATCTCGAAAAAATAACGGAAAAACTTCCCATTTCAGATCAAATATACTTCAGTTCAATCCTACAACACCTGAAGGACTTCTCTGAGCTGAGGAACAAGTTGGAGGGCAAGTCGATTCCTGATGGCCAATCTACGTCAGCGAACCGTCTTGAAAGTTTTCCACGGGAGGAGTCACAAGTTCAGGTTGAAAAGGCAGCAAACTCTGAATCCAGCAGACCCTTGATTACTCCATTCACATTACCTGACATTGAAATAGAGCTGACGACATATGCTTCGACTGAAGATTCATCAGAAGTAGAAATTGGCCGAATTACTGAAACTCCTGATTTCCTGCCATATCAGCGGTTGAATGATAACTCGGATGAGCAAATTGATGAATACTTATTCGCTCTGCCTTCAGTTGGTCAAGATACCCAAAATAGCTTAAATTCTGGGGAGCCTCTGAACAAGGAAGAACCAGTTCTTTTTCAAGAGCAAAAAGATGAGGCAGTAGATAGCTCTGAATTCGAGGCACCACACCCGCAAGCAAACGAAAACTTGCCTCTCCAGCCGGACCTTGGAACAACACAGTTTATAGCAGGAACTAACAGTGACGACGCTGTCGCTGGTTCCAACCCGGAATCTCTTCCAAAAGGTGAAGCGCCGATTCCTCCACAAAACTTGGCCTCTGAAGTTACTCTGCAGCAAGACGTGAACTCCAATTTGCCTCTGGGCAATAACGACGAAGTTTCTGCTGTTTTTACAGGAAATGAAGCCGGAATAGCAGGTCTAGGAGAAAATGACCTATCAAACTTCGAAAGTCCAATTTCGGGTCCCTTAAATCCGAATGCAGCAAAGTTTGGGGCATTACTTTAGTCTCTCACACATTTTATAATGTTTGTGACATACATTTCATTATTAGTTTTCAATCAAAAGCAGATGTACGCAAAGCTCTAAATTAATTATAATGGAGTAGAAGTCATTAGCTCTGCGTTAACAATTACTTTTTGAACGATCTCATTACGAAGCTATGTCAAGGGCATTGCACATAAGGGCATTTTTTGAGTAAAACAAGACTAGCTTAACATGCCATATTGAAATCTACGTTAATGTAATCACTAGCTAATAAGTCAATAATGAGTACTGGTTCTTGATCACTAGCTGGTAAGTCAATATTGAGTACTTGTGTTAACTGAACACTATATTAAGGTTTATTTTTGTCTCTCATTACGCCCTGATGAATGAGTAAATATTGATTCGCACTCTGGACCAGTTACTGGCGCTATTATTGCGCACCCTCCCTGACGCAAGGCAGAAAGACAGCCTACTGTGCGACATCTTGAATGCTTATTGATAAATATTGTAAGGAATAATCTATCACTCCCCACTTTTTCTCAACAATTTAATTAGAGAATGCATGTTAGTTATAGTAATTTAATTGCGGATCTTAAGCTGTCTCATTATTTTAATGATGGAAAAATCAAATACTCTCTCTCTTTTTCGTAACTGATTATCGACAAGGTACTGTGAGAAATATTAAAAGAATATTCATTTTAAAGCAAGCTAGTAAAGCATATTTCGAATTTATATATCAATGTGGATATGAGACAGTTAAACTCTAATTTAGAGTATGCGTACGAGACCGTAAGAGCCAGCCGTGTTTTTGAAATTCGTGAAGTCTGTCCATAATTTTTCACTTAGCGAGTTAGCGAGTTATGAACCATGTTACTAATCAGTTGATTTCTCAGAAATCTCAGTCTAATGATTAAAAGGAGAGCCAATCAATGAATTAACATTTTAATTGCAAACGTTTCAGAATTTCAATATTCCATTTTCAGTGCAGTAAAACGGGATAAATAGAACAGTGAAGAGGGAATTTTCATTGTTTCCTTTACCACGTTCCACTGCACTGACAATAACATAATAAAATTTTGAAACGTTTACAATTTACTCATTGGTTCTCCTAGAACTAGAACTAGATTGGAATTTGTCATTTCGATCTTCGTCTAGATTTGCGTTAGAAATTATTAGAAACTGAGACGCACTTTTGCAATAGTGTCATAGAACAATGGTTCAAATGAGGGGAGTGCCAGTTGTATGCATAAACTTAATTTCTTATGCATTTCGTTTATAAGCTGTAATCTGAAAGTAAGTTTCCATAGTGTAAGATCTGTCTTTCAAACCTAGAAAATCTTCATACCTTCAGTTAAAATTTGAACTGGAGAGATTCGTTGCTATTTTATTTTCCTTTGAATTGGAGTATAGATGTGCGAAATTTGAGACGGGATTACAAAATATTGTTGAACCATTTCTTCTTGTAACATGCACAGTGAATGTAATTTTTTTGCCCAACATTCGTAGCAGTTCTTATACGTATTAAATCAAATCCAAGTTGCGGTTCAACTGGTTAGAGAAACAAAAATAGTTTAAAGTTAATTAATCACACTAAATAAGGTTGCTCATCTCAACAAATGAACATGCCTGTGATAAGAGAGTAGGTTCTACATTCGATACTAGTGAATGACTAGTGACAGATCAGTGCACTCGTGTAAACTCGTATGCAGAACAACTATTGTTCTCTTTCTGTTAGAATAACCGGTTTTCTTGCTCCGATGCAGACGATTCGTAGCCGATACAACGCTGATGTTGAGCCCTCTGGCATAAAAAAGAACTCTATTCCTTACAGTTACGATATTCAACGAATGGATCGCCATTTCTCCTATGAAGGCTATTTGACCAAAGAGATTACAATTTATTATAATAAAAATTTAGGCCGAGATGCAAATCCGCAGAGAAGATATTGTCTTATGAAAGTAACACAATAACTAACTTTGGAGAACCTTTCAAATGGAAATGCCTGATACTCTTTACAGAATTCATAGGCAACGTTTCTCAGCTGCCAATACACATATTCCCATTTGACGGCATTTCTAGCAGCACAATTATTGGTGTACTCTTTGCTCGTCATAGCCGTGTGGTTTAAGGACCTGTCATTCCGTGATGACATCGAGGGTTCGAATCCCGACTCTAGGTGGCGATTTTCTACGTTGGGTATAGGGGAAAAATTCAAAGCACAATATCTCACTCTACCCAGGTGCCTGAAGTAGGTACCGGTCTTGACCTGGGGAAAGCGTCATGGCGACCTGGTGTTGGTTATAAGGCATTTGAGAAACCAATGTACAAGGTGATATGTATCAGGCCTGAATTGGAAATAAAGCATCCGTAGATGCCGATGTTTGTTTGTTTGTTTGTTTTGGTGCTTCATTGCTGTGCATAAACAGTTCATTTGAGTTAGCCTTAAAATTTTACCAAGTTTTTTATACACGTTCTTTATCCGAAATTGCTTGAACACGGTAACTATTATTAAAATCGCGGTTGGTAAAAATATGAACTCGTAAAAGTATTAAACACACTGATCCTCGAACAAGTAAGTTTCTTAACGACTAGATTAAACAGGGGAAAATTTTTTTAATTCCTAGAATGTCATCGATGCTGAAATTTATGAGGCCATAGCCCCATTTTAATTTTTTTCAATCACAACTAGCCACATGATGACACAACATCCCCGGTGTGTCAAGGAGCAGCTCGGAATATCTGAAATTGTAATCGATCAGAGTATGGAATTCCTAGTTTCCATCGGACAAAACTGGCACCCCATAAAGCTTTAAGAGATGATCGAACAACCATGCAAGTTTTACGGCACCTAGCGGATGATTCTGTGCAGCGTGACCGAACAAACAAATCTTCATTGATCTCTCCATATTGCAATTCCATTGGTTTGCAATTAAAAATGATTTTACGCATCTTAACTCAAGAGCAAGGTATGGAAATGCAAACTCATTCAATCTGAGAGTATTCCTCTCATGCTCTCTCAGTTTTCTGTAATACTAAAGGAGTGGCTTGCTCCGGCAATTGTACCGCATAATTACGCGGCGTTGACCTGGGGTGTTAGTCGTCCAAATTGTCGGACTCTGGCAATGCATCATGTAGATGACTTTCAATTCCAGCAGCTAACTGTTCTCAGCACCGAAGTGTTCGTTTGAAACTTTCAGTGGAGCCCCAGGTATCGTTGTACCTATAATCCTGCCTGAAATATGGCTCCCTTTCTCAGAAATGAATAAAAAAATTAATATCAGAAATCTCCTTCCGAGCAAAGGCATTCAATAGTGCCCGAAACTTCGACTCATTAATGAACCTTCACCATTTGTTGGTGAACACGAGGCTGTAGTATATGCTCATGTTGTTTAGAAGAAATACACATCAGTTTATAAAGCTTGAGATACTGTAGGTCTTGAAAATATTTTCGATACGCGACTACATTTGAACAAAACGCAAATGAAGCGTAATTGGTAATTTTAACGCACTGAGTGAACTTTCGTTGATATTTCAGGGTTGACTATTTCCGATAATGCATATTTTTCATTTTCGGGTCACACTTGTTTATCCTCTAATGTGTACAAGCTGATCAATAAATGCGTACTTACAACACACCAAATTTTTTCTCTAAAAAATCTTTGAATTTCTCATAACTTTTCAGCCAACAAAACTTTTGGTATTTCACTCGGAGAAGTTACCTAAGTTGTTTGATAGTTTTTTACATTTTTGTAGCATTCTCTAGAATTTTACCTCATTTTTTACCACGCGGGTGGGTCCCTCATGCCGAACCCTCACATTCTTTCAAGCCTACAGCAATAAAAACAGCCTCCGTGGATGTGAATGAAGCGTTAAACAGAACAGACATTTCGCAGGAGAATATGTTCAAATAATTTCGATGCTCTGACGTGACAGTTTACGCAGCAATTATTGTTGAAATCCTGAATCGAAATTAAATTGTTTCTCCGAACGTTATTTTTCAAAAGAGAGATGACGTAGCACATTTGAAATTAAGTATTCTTTAGAATACTTAATTCACACAGTGTCCTAGAATAATGTCCCCACTGATTAGAAGTATCTATGATAAAATTTCATTGTATCTATGATCCAATATTGTTGTCTCTATGATACAATTTTATTGTATCTATGATACAATTTTATTGTCTCATGGTTATCAAGCAGCATTTCAAAAGAATGAACGCTGTAGAAATATGTTAGGGTGAAACTGTTGCACGATGTATACATAGATATCTATTATTAGCTCATGATTTAGTTACTAGTTTAGCTAATTACTAGTTTATTATGATTATTAGATACATTTTTCATAGACACCTCGGATAATCCACAATGTTCCTGCATAGCTGGCTAGCAATCTAGCGTTAAATGATGAATTCAGAACAATTCAGTACAGTTTCAGCCTGACAAACTCTTCCATGTAATCTAAGTGAAATTTTCTTGTGTTTGTAATTTATTTTCCCTACACATTCTTCCTCCGCCAGGGCTGTACTTAGCGATCGCTTTCTCCTTTTCTCCTGACACATGAATGTCTCAAGCGAGTCGTGCAGCGCGCTTCTAGTACAGGTAGCTTGACATTTCCCAGCACCGGTACGCAAATTCATCAGCGAAAAAAGTGGTTTGTGCTGCATGGAATAGCGCGTTGACTACGTTTGCGCAGTTGTTACGGATGATTAGGTTCAAGTCGTTCGAAGTTGATCTTTGCAAAACCGACTTTACAGCTGGAGTACATTTCTATCCTTTCTGAAATGTGAAAAATATAATGTCATGATATTTTTCCCCGTACGCTAAAACATATTTTGAAAACGGTGATGAAAATAATTAAAATTCTTCGCATTAATGCCAGTATGTAAGTTGGAATGCGTTCCAATGCGTGCTACTTCATTTCTCAGTCAGCACCAAGGCCCAACACAACAGCCATGCATCCATGATTAATAGGCATCCAGTTGGCGCTAATGAAATTCTGAGGTAGAAAAACGAAGGACCGAAGGCTTCCATTCCTGTGGTCATGTTCAGACGTTGAAGCATTTCAAGTGGTGCAGCTGAACTGCCTATTGGACAAAACACTAAACCGAAGTTGAGAGTTATAATTCCCAAAATTAATTCCCATCTAACAATGCGGTTGTTGGACAAAACACTAAACCGAAGTTGAAAGTTGTAATTCCTAAAATTAATTCCAATACAACGCGACGCGGTTGTTGAGTTCTGTTTTCGAGATCCTAATGGATAATGAAAAATAAAACTTGTTTAATTATGAAGCTCCAATCGATGCTGCTCTACTGTACTTATATTCAAGTTCTGAAATTCCCTGAAAAAGAAATGAAAAACACACAGATTTCTGAAGGGCCGAAACCATCGCGATATTTTTTGTCAAGAATCCCGAAAAATAAATTAGTACATGGAGGTCACTTACAACTATTGTTTAGTAAGACTATCACATTTAGTTTAATCTCGAAAGTGCTGATATAGAACTAAACATGAAGATGAAGGGCACGTCATGAAACAGTTGCAGATCTTTCTGGGATAATTACTGTCAAGACTACAATAGGCGTTGAGACTTACGTCTGGTACTCAACAGTGATGGATTCGTCTTCATATCCTTCAAACTTATCAAGTCATCTGCTCAATTAATCTCGCTTTATGAAACACCAGCATGAAAAGCTGCTCATGCTGAAGAACATTATTCCTTCTTCCTGGCCCAAGAACTGTGACAGACTTTAAGTTTTAAGTAGATAAGCGACAAAGTTATTCTCTTGACTAAAATTTTGTGGAGGAACATCCCAGAACAGACTATAAGCATAAAGCAGATTAGCGACAAAGAACCTGCTGACTGCAGTTTAATGGAGTAAGATCTCGATTGAAATAGTCATGAGAAGGTCGATTGGAGGTCGAGATAAAGCGCGTTTTGTAATTTTAGCTCTGCGCAGAGCTTTCAGTTATTGGCCGGATGTGCGTAGCTTGGATACGCCTCGGCGCTATCGGCAGTTACGCGGACACACCTCACAGGTCTCGGTACGGGGATCTGGATCTGACGAATACTTTTCGGAGTGCAGAATCACTTGTGCGTCATTCAGCTCTTCGCTGGGCTTTTTTTACCTTTAAGTCATATGTTCCTCAGGTTTTTAGGGTAAGAAATTATCAGTATTTTAGGAAACCATCCTACATGAAACAAAATCGAAGTCAAGGGTTGAGGAATATTATGTCATCTATACAATAGAGTTAATTGGTAAATAAGACTTCTAAGCATGATAGTTGTGTCGTGTTCTAGAAAACAAGAATAACCAATCAGTAATCTGTCTATGAACTTAAAGTCGAAGATTCAAATTCAGTTTTGCAGCTTACTAAAAATCTTCCACGGGGATCATAAATTTTAAAATTCTAATCTCAATACTAACGAAATGGAACGAAGACGCCGGATGAGTGACATATAAGGAGCACACTAAGTTCATCTACGTGTGAAAAGTTCAGATGAGAAGTTCATGCGGACACTTCTGAGGAAACTGCAGTCGATCTCCGAGTTCTCAACTTCATCGTGAACAAACCTTGATAATATACGATAAATATTGGTCCTAAAAATTCCTAAATTGAATCCAGCACTGTTTTAGAAGAGTAATTGGGACTTACTTTCATTCGTGTTAGTTGAGGTTGCATGAGATGATGCATAATTCAAGGACAAACTGAGAACGCGTGTCATAAGCACGGATCAACGTCTGGTATAATTTCATAGTCATTGCCTAAGGCTCGCACACAACAAAGGCCGAACTATAGTTACTCCGTTTGTTGTTCCCACGCTTAATTTACAGCTGCATTCTTGCTGTCTCATGGCAACCTGAATGCTGTCATCAGCAAAGACAAAGAATTTAAAAAAATGCAGAAGAAGAAAACTGTACTATTGATAAATCTCAAAAATACAATATCATCCGCAAAGAATATTCGGGAAATGTAGGATGCTCTTTACACGGCAATTTTTGGAGACATCATTCGAGAACACATGAGTCACGTGTGCGCTTGTGTGAGTCACATTAATGATATGTTGTAGAAATTTGATTTTTTGTGAGCGACCATTGCGCTACGGGAGTTGAGCTCACTAGTCACCATGCCATTACTCGAACGGGATCCGGAAATGAAGCAATGCAGAAAATATCAGCTAGAGCTTTCTGGCAAATTATAGAATACAAATATTGAAAAGTATTAAAAATAACACGGCTGTTAGCTAATGGCTTCTAGGACAACTTGTGAGCATTTTTAATAAATGAACGAATTATTCTAAGAAACATCTCTGCATACGAAGCAAATCGTTTTTAATGACCAAATCTTCAAAAGCATGCCTTTTTTAAATACAATTCTCTGAATTTTTTTTTTTAAATAGGTGGGATGTATAAAGCTTCAAAATCATTGTTCACACGTGATGTCAAGCCTCCCGAAAGACAGAAGACAGGGGATAAACTTATAAATTTTGTGAGAGACCAGCGTATTTGCACGGCTTCAATATAAAGCATTCGAATATTTGCCTGCGTCGATATTTTGCAGTGGAGTACAGTAATACTTGACTCGATTGCATCAACAAGACTAGAATTAAAACCTGTCATGCTTCTATAAAAAATTGGCTTACCTTGAGCTAATGCGGATTTACTATTAGCTTATTAGACTATCGCTTATGTTAGCTCGTAGATGCACTATAGTCACATAACAGTCGCTGCAACCACAAAGAGCTCAAACAATTCTGTGATCCCGGCATATAATATTTTGTAAATAATTTAAATAATTTATTTACCACAAGCGATTCAGCAGTAGTTGGTTTCTCAAGTCTAGTACAATAGACACATTTGAGTATAGCTACTTGTGGGCCCGAATAAGTTCAGCGACTTCTAGGGCATCCTATCGTAAAGGCTATCAATTACGTCAATTATCAACTTTATGGTGGCCCATGTTTTTGGTGTGGTAAATGTTCCTGAAGAAACACGCTGAATTTTTGCTAACATTCGAAGTTCCGAAAGGACTTAGAGCTATATCAAACCAGGAAATGCGGTCTATCAATCACCGGTTCGTAAGGGTCAAAAGTGTACAGATGCTGATAACAAAGATATGTAAATACAGGCATTAGTGAAGCTATTCTCTTCCTTCGCCTACCCGTTAAAGAAAAAAATTTCCAAGCTAAGGTACAGAGCAATTGATGCCATTTTCTAACTGTGACATGTTTCCATTACAGTTTCATCACAATTTTTTTTTAAATAACTTAACATCACATTATCTTGAATGAGGAACATAGTCGTACTCAGAAATAGTCAAGAAGCATGTCAAAACATCCACCATGCAGATCAATTAAGAACACTTGTGTCATTTCCAATTCCGATTATTTATGTCAATGAAAAGTGGGATTTCAGTTCAATCTATTTTTACGAAGTGTGCATGCATGGAGCTCCATTCCGTGATTATATCGCCGCTGTCCAGTGACCGCTCACCACATCCTGCCTGCGTGTGGTCACTCAGGACGCATGATATCGAAACTCACCAGTTGTTCCTAGAATTGTGCAGATTTACGTTAAAACTCTGTAGTATCAATGTGCATCATAGAGATTTCTGAGAATAAGGGATTTGTTCAATGTGTCCGACGCTCGGCTTTAAAGGTACCTTTTGGCACGGGAAATGTCATACTTTTCTTCATATAACTGGCAGTTAAGTGAGAATAAATTGCAACTGCTCAGAAATTCAAAATGTTATAAATTGTCAAGTAATTATCGGCTGTAAGGGGAAAGAAATTCCAGTAAATTGTAGTGTACAAAGTATCGGTTGAGTTACAAAAAAAAATCAAATTATAGACAACCAAGTGGCTATCGATCGAAATTTTGAAAAATCCCGATTATCTGCATCATGTCCTGAAATACAGTGACAGCTAGTGTCACACTAACACTTTTTTGTACCTCTGAGAAGGTGAATATTTTTCCGACGCAATGAGGCCGAGCTGGGTGAGTTGCACTTATGTTTTCATCATGAGATGAGGAGACGCGAGTGTGTGTAACACATTTCCCCGAACAAGAGCCTCGAGGATGCTTTCTTTTAGAAACTGGACTCTACAGAAGTTGTGTCACATCGCGAGCCTCGTTCACAGAAGTGCGTCTAACAATGCGGATTTCAAGATAAATTCTTTAACACTGTTAGTTTCCAGAATTTTTTTTTAAGATATCCGTTGCGTGAATATTTTTTATTCCCCCCAAAAAATGAGCAGTAGTCTGAAATGTAAGAAATGTGATTATAAATTGCTCAAAATCTATATAATATTTCTATAAATTAAAATTTCGAGATGTGGTGCGGCTAGCATTTAATGAAATCTACAGATGTACAATCCATACTATACACGCGAGTATGACCCGAAAGGAATTGCAGCCATTCAATGAAATACAAATATAGTTAAAATGTTTTTAATAAGCACTGAGTTTCTCGTCTGGAAATAAGTGCTGAACTCAAATCAATTCTGTGACCAATTTGAAATTAGATCTTGTACAAACTTTTTCTCACAGACTGCTGAAATTTGGTCATGACCCTCACTTTTATACGTACAAATCCCGATGAAATAATGATAGATAACAAATTTTTTACATGCTTCAAGTGTGAGCTGTCATTTAAAAAAGAAATGCACTTCTCAACCCAGGTTAAAAGAAAAAGTAAATGAATTTTAAACGTAGTTGAGAGAAATTTTTTGAATGCTGTGAAACTAAATGGCGCTATCAGAGTAGCTACATTTGCCCTTTATTCAGCTTACAGTTAAATGCGTGCTTTTTTTGATATCTAAAATTGCCACAAAGATCACCCAACATTTGGCACCTGCAGCTTTTATAAACTTCTGCAACACGAAATTTCACTATAATATACACGTCCATTTGCGACCCTCATTCAAAGAGGCTTCGCTCCAAACTACCCTCAAATTTCGAAAGTTTTCTCATGCAAAATTTTACCTCCTTCCAATTTAGATGTCCAATAAGCGAACATTTTCTAATGTGTTTACTCCTTCTATTTGGTAAATTGTTTCATCGTGCTAGAGAGACCTATTTATTTTTCATTTTTCTTCTCTAGCTTATGAAATATTTTAATGGCCTAGAGTGTAAGCCGATAGCCAAAGGGTAAAGACCCAATCAGACGTGATGACTTATGCTCCCACGCAGAAAGTTTGCCCACATCTCCCACATCCTCTCTTCACCTAATGCCTGCACAGGTTTTTGATGGAAACATTTTGATTGCGTACATCAGTGTTCTTCAGTTAATAATATTCTTACATAATCCTATCGCTCCATAAAATGCGCTACACGGACACCACTGTTATTTCAGCTTATTTGCTTGTGAGATAAGTATTCCTTGCCGAGGTTTCGGGAAACATATATTCATATGAAAGAATGAGTTTTCCAGCCGCCCTCATAGTTTCGGAGGTTGCTCGGCAACAATCCAAGACGGACGGCGTAGGTTGTCCGGACGCATTTCGTCTTGAGCGTGTGTGAGGCGCTTGTGAGCGTGGTGATGCGCAGGCTCGTCGAATGCATCTAGCAGACACCCTCACCCTAGACTGCACGTCGACTGCTGTCTCGAAGGTTAGTCGCCCCTGTACCATAGCGCACGTTGCCGAGGTGTTCGAAGTGGTCGGTGGCAGCTGAAGCCTCCTCTTATGTTGTTTGGCAATTTTCGACTGCCATTATAAATGCCTGTGAGTTATTACTCCTACTGCCTCAGAGGTATTGCTATTACTTCCTCGGAACGATTTCTAGAACTTTTACCATTACTGCTGAGGAATTATTTTTATAACTGTTAATATTTCTCCTCAGATCCAGTTAATATTACTATTAGTCTAAGAGATATTCGAGCAAAATTCTAAAATTTATAAGAATTTGTATTATCTGTTTTTTCCTCGAAACCTCAAGATTAGATTTGCTTCATCAATACCCAATCCGTTCATTTATATTGCCAAGACCCAGAATCGACTTCGAAGGAGATAAAGCGCCTGGTTCTCGGGAACTGCGGCACTCCCAAACTTTAGTTCTGAAGAAACTGTACAACTTCATTCTTTTCTTGTCCACAAAGCTTTGACTTTTGGTACATGTTCATGCGCTGTCCTAAGTGCAGGTATATTAATAACATTTTCACCGTCAGCTTTGATGTGTAAAACAATTGTTGTTTTTCTTTGAGTTATCCAGTTACTTCGCGGACAAAAAAGTGCAATGTATCATTCGGTTCCATGCATGTAGTAAAGACAAATCACTGAAACAAAATTCAGCGTCATCAGACCGAAAAACAATTTCCAAGTAAATGAGATCAAGTATTGTCTTTTGGAACTAGGCCGTGAGAATCTAAGTTTCTCCTCTTGTCTTCATGAACTTCTACATGAATGTGAACTCTGCTAATATTGTAGCATGTGCAAAAATCAATGTTGTTTTGTCACTAATAATTTCATAGACTAACGTTGTCAGTATTTCAGTCAATACGTGTTATTAACTCGGGGGAAGTCAACCGTAACGACAGAAGCCGTTCACATTAATAACTGCTATTAGGGTAAATAATTTCATTAATTGAGCTCTAATTCGGATTTAAACCCAAATCATGTTTATTGTAACTCAGGAGACACGTAAACCAAATGCAAACAACTCTAGCTACTGTCCCGTAATTACTCAACAGCAGTTCTTGGATAGCGTGTACTAGACAAATTCTGCTCTTGTTTGAGATAGAGAAGCAAGCACCCGCAGAGCGGAGCCAGAGAGGGGATATATAAAGCTCGCTGCCCGTTACGCGCGTCAGGTGAACACTTGACACTGCGTGTGTGTGTTGTGTTCCGCTCCCGTCTCCCCGTCGCTAGCTAAGTTGCCTGTACTCAGGCTTTTAATACAGGTAAGACGTGACCCGTATTGTGATTTGTTCAGTTGCACTGAAACTTAGAAACGACGAACCTTTATGTGGTTTATGGGAATTTATTTGCGTAGGGAGTCTATCTTTAAACTGTGAATGCCATCATAGCGTAGAATATTGGCGAGCAACGTATTCTCTTCAAAGCGAATTCTTTATTGCTTAATAAGAGCATCGAAGATGGCAACGTTGCAGGAGCTCTTCTTTATTATTTGGAATCTAGTGCTTTTCTCTTTATTTATTTCATAAGCCCTAGCAAGCATTTGTTTTATGGAGTTACGCTTTGGTTAGGCGAGGGCTGTTGAACTTCGGACCGAATGCAGGAAGTTTGGCTGATAAACAAATTAAAGCTCAAATAAGCAGAAGTAGTGACATAGATTTGCCAAACGCTTATAACTATCTGCACTCTACAAAATTATTATAACTTGAGGCAATTATGGTACAGTGTAAACTATGAAAGTAATTCTGGAATAATTGTACATTTGTCTCCATTAGGGCTGGGTGAATTCAAAGTTCAAACACTCACAGAAAATTATTTCTCTCACAGTGGTTATGAATCTAGGGAAATCGTCAAAGCCTGAATGGATGTGTGTCTATATCCCAAAAATAAAGTTTCCGATGATCTTATTCCACAAATGTCAAAGATCCGGTTACTAAAGTTTACGCTTCCAGAATCGTGCAACCCACACTTCAGTGAGTGCCATCAACTTGAAGTCGTAGGTTAAAATCCTGTTGATATAAAAACTTGCAATTCATAATGTCACGTGCATGAGATGTTCCACCAATGAGTCTCACTCGCTGCGTCACTCCGCAAGGATGCAGGGAATTGTGAAGAACACTAACTCTTATTGACTTGATTTTAAAAACACACGTTACTGCAACAACGTTCGCTCACAATTGCATGCACGCTTAAATAACTGTGGGAAACTTAAACTGTTATGAACTTGACTTAATAAACAGAGGTTGCTGCATCAACGTTTGCTCGCAATCGCACGCAAACTTAGGTGTTATTTTTCTAGCTTTCACGTCAATGGCTACGGTGGATATTGAAGAAAAAGAATCTCACTTTTAATATTACGAAAATATCAGAATTGGCATTGACATATTTACCGTCTCAGACAATTTATTATTGTGATTATGCACTAAGTATTGAGCACCCTAATGGGCGATTAAATAAGTCTAAAGACATTTTATAAGCTCAACAGTCCTCATGGTAACATTAATTTAGAATAATCCCGGCTTAGCAAAATACCATGCAGAAGCACGGGAATTGCATGTCAGTAATGACTAGAAATCAAGCTCGCTTATAGGTATCATTGAAATTAAAAAACAATCGGGCATCCAAACCGGTCGGGATTCTTTCTATACTGACCTACAATTTTTTTCTACACGTGAGTTGACGCGTTGACCTACTGTAGGTTTTGCTGAGTACGCTTTCGATTTTAATCGAACGGTTGTTCACAAGTTGACTTAGATTTGTCTTCAAGAAACGTTCATTTGTCTTCAAAAGTTTCTAGCAATCGAAAGAATAGAATATATTTGACCTCTATCAGCGCTTCAGACATTCGTACCATGAATTCTAACTCTATTTTTCAATGTAAGTCGACGACTTAATGATTCGACGAATTTTAAACTATTTAATCCTAAATCTCACTGTAGAAAGTATGAAAAATAATGCTCACAGAATCGTCAAAGTGGGTCATTATTCTTACTCTGAACAATTACCGATAGTTTTCATTTAATAGCTTACCCTAAAATGAAAATTGAGCTATACCAAGAAATGTTTTATTTAAATTATTATTTTTAGTATTTATGAAAGTAAAACTAAGAGTACAAATTACGTCGTACGCACATGAGGCCTTTTCAGTCGTGCGATTACTCATGTAAGGTTCGTACCTATCAGTGAAACAAAAGCTGAATGTGAGTGAATCGTCCGTTATTAAGCATGCATAAAATAAAGAAAAGAAATTCAGTACAAAAAAAAAATCGTGTTAAAATTATTTTTTAGCTTTCGTCAGGAAGAAACATTACGCTTCCAATACATTAATATCGGTTGCCAAATTGAGCTCTAACATCACTTTCTACAATCGCACTATGATACATGCAAATTATTTTCTCAATTTGGAATTTTAGCTTAAACGAGCGCGAGCAGATAAAAAAATTTTAATCAGTAGAACTGAAAGAGTACGGGGAACGGATACCTGCAATCACCTCATATAGCATGAGGAATTCAAACAATCACTGACGGTGATAACTGTTGGATGAAAGGTACCTCTCATCGCATGATTCGCGTGCACAAGTTTAGCTTGACTTCCTGGCGCCTTGATTTCCACGCTCCGGAAACCCTGATGATGACTTGCCGTCGTGATTCATTCCTCACCGTTATACACCCGAGCTTCAATCCAGGACAGGACTGTGGCGGTACGACGCGAAACAGTTGTACCTTCGCAACTGTAGATCCATACAAGTACTTACTGTAAGTCATGCGTAATTATCACACTATTGTACCACACCCAGTCGCAGTGTATCTTTGAGAACACTAACGTCCCTTCTATAGAGGCTGTGGGCCGTGATTTTACAGCTGATTCTATGGGTGTATGGACTTTCGACAATGTTTGCTTGCTTTAGTTGAACAATTTTGGGGAATTCTTCACGGAATCTGTTTCTCACCCGCAGCTGACTTTTTTGATCATGCTAAAACGCGTACCAAATAAACTTTACTAATTCATGAAATTCTTGGATTTTCTCTAATTCTTGAATTTTTATATGTTTGAGGAGTGCTGTAATAATACCGTTGATCGAGCGAGTCTGGTGAAAACGTTATGCGCATTTGAGGTTAAGACATTGAGGGCTCACGTGGGTAATAGATAAATCTTTACCTGGTTAATCCGTGAAACCCTTTCTTGATTAGTAGGTTAAATACATAATTCGTACCAAAAATACGAAATCCGCACGTTATAAAGCTTAATCAGAATGTAAAATACGCAATCCATTTGCTCAAATACACAATACGTAGGGTAAAATACATAATATGCGTGTTAAAATACATTACCCGTTCGTAATTTACATAATCCGCCTGCTAAAATACGTCATTCATAGATATGTACGTAAAAACGTAATCCGTTCGTAAAATAAGCAATCCTTACCTAAAATACGTAATCAGCATGTTAAAAACGTAATCCATATGTTAAAATATGCAATTTATACGTAAGATTCGTACAATGCAATAGTTATCAATTTATTTATGGACTTCATAGTATACGTTTATTGTGTAATTTCATGTAAATTCTAATGTAGGTTTGATTACCCTTGGTGTTACTCTTTAATCGTGGTCCGTACGTTGCTCAAGTACAATAAGAAATGAACTTAATTAGTGAGGTATATACGAGGTAGTGAGATATCTCGAAGTAGCATAGTACATTCGTACGCAAATTAGAGTTTTTCGAAACTGGTTACTTGCAGTCATGAGAGGAAGTGATTTATATATAATTTAGAATGAGGAACATGTGTCAACTCTAAAAATAATTACAATATACATTTTCACAAGCCCAAGCTTTGCACCGCAGGATTTACAGCACCGCAAGATTTACGATTGGGATTTGATGCAGGATTTGAGAACTGTTTGAAACTCTGTGAAAAGCCGTGGATACAGTGCAAAATTATCGTGAAATGTGTGTGAGTTTTAGTTCCAACACATTAGAAATGTAGATTTAATTCATTAAATTGACAACTTAGTGAAAAAAACATTGTTAACTAATGAAAAGTGCGCTATGAGTTGCATGTTCGCGCTGCAACAGTGATCGCTGTGCGTACATATACAGAACTGACGGCTCGCGATTGGGGAGTTATGAAATTAATGCACACATTTTGTTTATTTCAGCCTAAGGGCGGAACACCACCACATAAATAAACTTATGATAATTTCTTATAATCTTAACAGAAAAAATCAAATGAAACTGTAATAATTGATGAATAAAAGTTCACTTCAGCACTACGTATTGTGAAATCACTAGTGACGAATTGCTTTTTGATTATTAGTAAAATTTTCTGCCCCATCTACTTAAGCACATCGTATTTCCACCAAATCAAATGAAAGCTATCTCATGGCAATAAAACAGCAAACGAAATAACGGTGATCTACAGTATCGTATCGCTCTGTAGTAAAATACATGTAATGGTAATGATAAAAAATGACTGTTGACACATGCAATGCGATCAAGAAAAAATGCACCAGATGCTCAAAGTGACCTCAAAGCTACTAAAGGCGCTTCTTGAATTCCTTATATGCCGGGCTCGGATCACCACACTCGTCACGTGCGGGGTGCGTCACTGTTTGCCGCAAGTATGTGACCTGCTCCATGCGGCTCTTATGTTACTTAACACATAGTACAGCAATTCAAAGACTTCATAATTGAGATGCTGACTCACTGTGCCTTCAGATATGCATAACGACACTTGTGAGCACCGTCTGAGAACATACCTCTGCTTAAACATGCTTCAAGTGTACACATGTACGAGAATTTTTTGAGGAAATTAAAATGCCTACACGTCTAAGAAAGTGTCTCGTGCCTTTTCACAAGAATGATTGGCGGGAAACGTCAAGCATGATAACAATTTTATTTCACAAGCGCACCAACGCATCTAAATACCTGTCACTCCACATGAATTTCAACTCAAATTAGTCAACTCAGCCCATCAAATACATAAAAATATATCATTTTTACGCAAGTACTTAGTAATTTTTCCCAATATAAAATATTTATAAATATTTTGCGCATCCCCCATGTGACTGTGCAATCTCTTCAAAAGAACTCTCTTTTCAGTCCTTCCCCGTTTCGCATTCCTGGCTTGTTATGTAGACGAGCAAGTGGTGTCCTGTTTTTCTCGCTGTAATTAAGACCTGCGACGTTATTTCAGATGCACCCAAGCCATCACCAAATCGAATGGGAGTGTTGATGCTAGATTGCGTAACTTCCTGCTCTCACATTCCTTTAAACACTCAGGAGAAACGGCGTGACTCACTCGAGAGGGTGTGTACACGTGTCCTATGCGATACATAAAGTCTCTGCACGAAAATGATATTTTAGTCAGCTGAAAATTTCCCTTCCAGTAGTTATCTAAGGAACTCATTATGCATACGTGGGTTCGTTAGCTAGGTTTCCTAAACAGGACAACGAAGGTACGCAGGACAAAGTAAATAAGCTCAGTCACTAATGAATGCTTCCTATTCCTTAATTAAGTGAGGTCCATTTGCCACCAGAAGAGAAAGTTAAACATTTTTTTGAATCAGAAGTACTAATAATTTCTCCGTCATTTCGTAAGTAATTTTAAAGGGAATTGAACACGATACAATAGAGGGCCTAACACCAAGTTATCGCTCATAATTGTCTTCCTTTACCTCCAAATGATAGCATGAACTTCTTGCACTTCTTTCAATAGAAAAAGTCACCTAGACGCCGGACTCAACCTGCTATAGGTCCGGCTTTCTCTCGTACCATATTTGGCCAAGTTTCGTGTGTGTGGGGGTTGGTCTTGTGCTTTTGTTGCGTCCGTTTTTTTTTCTTGCCCCGTCCAGAGCTTGGTTGACCTACTTGCTGGAGAATAGGCCTCGATTTTCGCCGAAGCTGATCGCAAGACAAACTTTCAACAAGGACTGATCTTCGCCGGTAAAAAATATCGAGTGCATAGTAAAATTCTGTTGCATCCGTCCCCCCAAATACAAACTGTATTCACGGTCTGCACATTTCCTTTACTATCATTCGCTCCCTTTTCATTTCCTACAAGTTGATTTAATCTTCAGTTATCTATCACTAACATAATTATTGAATATACTCGCATGGCCTACAGTGTAATCCCATATTGTTTTTACCTTCAAGTAAACTCTCTTTATTTTGATATATTAAGTATGAGGCACTGTAAATTAAACGTGTCTGAGTCGAATTGACCTCGCTATGACCTTGATCATTCGAAGTTTTACGTTAAAGACGTTTATAAAAAAAATTAATCATCCCTTTATGTGTATTACTGTACGCCTTATTTTTCATGAACTTTTTTCGAAAATATTCCAGTTAAGTAAAAAATTGGATTGACTTACCTGTGTGTAAAGTTACCAACGTTATTTAGCGTGCAGTAATTCGGAAGTAGAATTAATTTGATTACTCGAGTCCTTTGAGCAAACTGATCATAAATAAGGGTTGAGCGACTCAGCCTAACACTGCTGTGAAAAAGAATAGCTAGATAAAGCTTGCAATTTTCTTCAGATCCATCTTTCTCTTGCCTGACGCAGCAAAATGTAACAGCAGGCTGTTTTGTCTTTAAATCAGTGGAATTGCGACTGTGAATCATACGGCTTTCTTTCTATTTTCTCAATAAGGTAAGTAGGACAAGTCATTGAAGTGTACACAAACAACACTTCAACTATGAAATTTTAGTCGCTTCTTTTGCATTCTTTACGCGAGTTACACATTTTTTAATGTGGTATAAAAACCTGAACGACGGGAAATTTGCATTGTTCTCAGGTACTTGTTTTATGACGTAGGAGTTCCAACATGGGGACTGTAATTTGGGCGCTACATGTATAAGAACTTGATTCATTTTAGTACAAAAAGAAAGAAACGTCTAAACGAGAAACCTGAAACGTTTCATTGATATGTAAGTCATCACTTGGCACCATTTTCCTAAAAGTAACGGTAGCTCTACACTAGCCCCCCAGTTTCTATATTTTATCGAGACCCATAAAGTAAAAGATTGGGATCTGTTTTTCTGAGCAAAATGATATTTTGAGCGTAATACATACTTACGTTTTTTTCGGAGGGAGAGAAATTCACACTTTATAGTGGAAAATTTTAAATAATAATTATGACTAAAAGAATCTCGCTTAAATCACACACATGAGTTTTTTATTAATGAAATGACAATGAAGTGACATTGAAAAACATGCGGAAATATTGGTTCGACTATTTAGACCACCCCCAAAAATCTCATAATCGTTTAAAAACGAGATGTCATTTTTTCTGACGGATTTGACGTGAAAATTTGTCAATTTTTATTGATGTTTTGTTGCGTTCTGTTATTTTTTCAGCGAGGTATCTTACAACTTCAACACTTATGGGTGAGATGAGTAGAAAAAACCATGAAAATTTCAGTGATTTGCTCAAAACAATAGTTGAATGTAATCTCAAAGTACTGTTAGTATTTTTTTGTGTAAGAGTAGATGCGCGGACTTCAAACTTGTTCGACAAGCGCAATCATGAATGCATGCAATAGTTAATTTACGCCCAGCACTAATGCAAAATATTACAACAAATTAACATCAACATAACAAACAATGAAAAACGGGTCGTGTATTGATTTCCAACAGCGCTTCAAAATTTCAAGTTGGCGGATGGACGTTATCAAAATGCGAAGCTATGTCGCTACATAACCGCTCATGCGATTCTTTGATACACCTCAAGATAGTCTATCGAACGTCGCAGGTTTTCTGCATAAATTTACCGAATGTCTTAGCTTTGAGAACCATGTCGAACGGTTTCCTAGCAGCTTTAAAATGTGTAGTTCAAAGAACTTCTTCCTGCTTGAATTAAGACCACAATAGTTACGACGTCCAGAGCGTAGCTGCAATTACAACATAATTGTCCCATTCATACGACAACGACAAAAAGGACACAATTTTCTAGTGCCGGCCAAGTGCAGATCCCGTACAACCAAAGTGACCTTCGGCATGCAGCAAGCGTGACATGCACTCCTTCCTCTGCGCCTAGAGCGGGATGTGCATTGTGATATACGGTCTTGTGCGACTCTATGCAACGTATGCAGGATTTATTGCTGAATTAACTAAAGGTTGTACAGTACAGTGATATTCATAGCATGCTCGTTATTTTATCAGAGCAGTGTTGCTGCGGTCTACTTGGATGATCGAAGTACAGAGTGTGATGCTTGTACTAAGCGATCGTCGAAAAACCCTTTTGAGGAAGTGCCATTTAGAATGAGTAATGAGGACTTCTAAGTGAGTTTCTATTACGAATTGTCCTGTTTCACCTTGACCGAGCAATTTGCTGACTTGTGGTAGTTACACGTTGATTGACATTCTTGTTTGTTGTTAAACATCGCGTAACTCCACACCCCGCTTACGCCATTTGGTAGAAATTATTGGTGTCAGAAATATGAAATGATGTTTAGTGTTGAAAATCGTAGTTGGCAAAATGAACCCAAGTAAATGGCTGATGCTATTTGGTAGGTTTCACGGAGCTTGAAATCTAGGAGCAAATCACATAAAAAAACACTTTTGCACAAACTCAAGATTTTCTTCATGAAATGAGTGTAGTTTTCGCATTCATAAATTGATACGATATAATTAAACTATGACATGGCATGAAGTTTGCAGCGGAAAGGAATTTTCTAATCACTTCTGAGCACTCAAACGATTTACAACCTGTAATCAAAATGCAAAACAATACACTGATATAATTTTGACAAATTATTTAATGAATACGAAAAGCAAAGCCAATGAATGCACTTTTTAATAATGAAAAGATGATCGCAAGAATTATTATCCAATTTAGAGTCTGAAAACTGAAAAAAATATTCTCATGATACATAGTGTTGGCGGTGACCTTCACTTCTGACGCAGCCAATGAACGAATTTCACGGAACTCTGCGATTCATTTCCGGCCAGAAGCGTTGCAGTAAATTGATTTTTCTGTTTCCTGCACGAAAATGATAATTTAGGACTGGAATTTTACGTTTTCGAGAGAAGTTCTCTTCCCTGTTATTAATTGACGCTTCGGCAACCACTCAGTGCGTCAGCCCATTGCTGTACAGGGCACACAGACAAGGGAACCAAACTTTAAACTGAATTACCGTTCAGTATTTTCCTCAAAGTATGGGACATTTCGTTTATGAATTTGTTCACCCGGTGGGAAAATGCTTTTCAATGAATAAAATTTCAATTTCAATAAAAAAAAAATTTTTCAATAAAAAATGTTCTTAAAAATGTTTCATTATATCGCTGAACGGCATTGGTGTGATTTAAAGGATAGGATGAGGGATGCGCCCATGCAACCGTGAACCGATAAATCGTAAGCTCACACATGCTGGTTGATAAAGTGTGCTAATTATGAAATATTGTTCAATTACGAAATAATAGCAATCACTAAATTCATTGAAAATTTGATACCTCAAACTTAGGTTCAATTACCAATGCTGATAGAAAACAAAGTTGTACAATAATTGTCGCTTGCGAATCGATCGATTTTGTTTCTTACGCTACATTCATATAAATTTCTCACTCAAAGGCTTCCTACTAACAGGGTCGTAAACAATTCGAAGAGCATTTCCCTATACGTATGCGAAAAAGGTTGAACAAAATGTCACTCACCAGCTGCAAAACAACAAACAATTTTCCAGTTGTAAAAGTTTAAATTAATTTTCTTATTTTTTAGGTAGAATCCATTACATTCCATCACCGGTAGCAAGGTATGGTATAAAAACTCGCCCCGATCAGCTTCAAGCTTTTTGAATTTCATGCAAGCATCGCACGTAGTCACTCGAGAGGTGTGTTTTTGTGGAAGGTGCTAAGTGTGAAAAATATTCTGTTCAAGGCTTTTTAAAACTTGAACCATAACTTCCAAAACGCTTAAGCAACCACAGAGAAGTTGAATTTATATCCCAAACGATTTGGCTTCCGTGATTCAGCGGAGTGCTAAGTTGTTTATCAATAACGTAATAAGCCGACTTTCACGCCTGCATTTTCACAGATCGAAATTTTATAAACTCATGTCCACGAGTCATCTCGACTAATGCAACGAATCAAGTGTTACATCAAATCGTATTGAATTACCCCTACATGTACCCGCATTGCAAGTTTGGATCTGCAATTACTTCGAATTTTTCGTCTCATGGGATTTATGCGGGTGCACAACAACACAAGTAATCATGGCGGGCTGAGTAGAAGGAAGGCTTGGTAGCGGCCGCATACTTTCGAGTTAAGGGAATGACCGATGATTTAAGGTGGCTCGCGAGATGACACGCCTGGTTGCAATTGCCATTATAAAAGCATATAATGACTTGGGTCACGCTTCTTAACTTGCTTAGCGTAACAATTGAGCATCAATTGTTTAAAAATGCGTGGTGGAAATAACAACAAAACTTTTCAAGAAAATTTCAGCTTTGCCTTTGGTGTTTAGAATTAAAGCTGGTAGCAGCCACATTATTTCCTAATGTTATGAACGTACGACTTAGATGTGTTATTGGATGCTGTGGAATGATCGTAATGTTTTCTTCTACTTCGTCAAAAACATCTTCACGCACCCAATGCCTGTTTAAAGTACGTGAAGACGTTGATTTGAAAAAAAAATTATTCTACTGAATTTACTAAAAATTTCGGTCCAGATGACAATTTTAGATCAGAGAACAGTAACATGTGAAAGTTGAAGAGTAAAGTTAAAAAATACGTCCACTCATCGGAATTCTTACTGAACTTTAAGAATATTTAATCGACAGTCGAAAGCATGGATCACTTTTAGGCAACGAATGTGAGAGCTAAAATATCAAAAGTTAAGTTCATTTCATTCTAAGTTGCGGGCTCAGGTTTTCCCAAAACTGTACTGGAATGCAACGCAATCAGGTCTAGAACAAGTGTAATTGACGGTGACTTCGTTCAAAGCACGGCTGTCACTTTCAGGCGGCTTTCGCGACCCACAAGAGGATATTAGAGGCCACTGAGGACGCATGACAAGGCCGTGAGAATGCATATAAAGGGCGGAGTTGAGCAGCGCTGCATGCACGCTGCGCAGCGAGCTGTTACGGCGCTTCTCATCTCGCTGACAAAGGCATTTGAAATTAATTCCACTCACTAATCATGTGGACTTGATATTGAAACGACCATAAAATATGATAATTGTGGATTATTGCTAGTTTGAGGACGAGGTTCGCAAGTTGAAATGCCCCAAAAAAGTTTCCACTTAACGAGCTTGAATTAGCTCTTTAAATAATGTCATGAGAGGGCCATATGCACTACTTTAAGTTGCTTAGACGACATCCTCCGTTACGATCATATCTACATCAACAGTAACTACGAGATATGAGACCTCAGTCGTCTTATAAATGGAGGTGTCGTGACGTTCGTTGCCGTATATCCCAAGTATTTCTCCAGGCACTACATGTTGTCGAAGAGCCTTGCGCCATCTCATGCACCCCAATTCGATCGGGAATGCAAGGGAACTGAAGCACATTTCCTATTAGATACTTACTATATGCGGATTTGATTTTCAAATTTACGACACGATTGAGGACGCAGGACATTCTGCAAAACCCCCAGTACCCATTTAAAATAAAATTCACTGTGCATTGTACACAATGAATACTATATCAAAATTTCAGAGTTCGTGATTATCAATGTATAATTAATGGCGGTTCGCACAGATTGAGGGTATTTTGAATAGGCCAAAAATTCATGATTGATCCTAATCATAGCACACAGCAGCCCATGAAGGCTGAGCAATCAACGCACTGAAGTGGTCACGGCATTATTGCTTTCTGAATTGCTGCCACCCGGGCAATCGCCCCGGACAACTGCCTCCCGGGCAATTGTTTTCTGATCAGCTGCCACTCGAGCAATTTCCCCCGGACAACTGCCTCCCGGGCAATTGCCCCGACAACTGCCTCCCGAGCGATAGGCTTCATTAAACACTTGGCCCCGGATATTAGTCCCGTAAGGCAATTGCCTAAAAATTTTCAATTGTTTAATTTGTATATAAGCTAACGTACCCTAAGCTTACCTCATCTAACATCACCTCACCTTACATAACCAAGTATAACGTAACAAAACAAAACGTAACATTCATTGTAAGCCATTATTTCATGAATTCACTAATCCGATGCAATTGGGAGCAATTGTAGTACAGGGAGAATTGTCACGATTCAAGTGGCAACCCTGTTACTCTCTTGCTCTCTTGCAGTGCTGCCCGGTGATTCTCCCCATCGGGAAAAGAGAGAACTCAGCCATAATTCCCCACTATTTCCAAGTGTCGGAAATGGGTGCCGGCTTGACCAGGGGTAACCGTCATTGCGTCCTGGAGTTAGTATAACGTATTTGAAAAACCAGTGGAGCAGATGATATGTATCAGGCTTGATTGGAATAAAACATCCTTTCTTGTTACTCTGCTACTGTCTCGTATCCATGCCACTGTTCTGTGTCCCTGTTACTGCCTTACTACCCTGTTCCTGTCCTGTTATCCTGTTACTCTCCTGTTACTCTGCATTTCTCGACTCTTGCAGAGCATTTGACAGTGGGGATAACTGCGTATTACTTTCGAAGTTTTAATGCTTCGACGTTAAATGTGTTGCTCATAAATGGTTCAAATCAAACCCAGAGAATCGTACTTCGGAATTTCTTGATATTAGCCACGGCGTTCCACATGGATAGGTTATGGGACCTCTTCTGTTTTTGACGTTCACTAACGAAATTGGCAAAGGTACTTTATTTTTCCACTTTATACTTTTGATGATAATGGAACTTTGTGTTCAAGTATTTTTATGGGAACTATGATGCAGCTAACAGAAAGGATGTTTTATTAAAATCAAGACTGAAATGCATCATCTTATGCGCTGGTTTTTCAAATGCCTTATATCTAACATCAGGACGCAATGACGGTGACCCCCTGTCAAGCCGGTACTCATTTCTGACACCTGGGATAGTAGGAAACTGTTGCTGTGCACTCCCTTTTTCCAACGGGGAGAAACACCGGGTAGCGCTGTCGGGATTCGAACTGCCGACAACCTCCCATGAAGGGCGCGTTTCGAACCACTCGGCCATGGTGACCTCAGAATGAATAGCGAGCCAGGACAAGTCTCGTTATGGCTTAAAGCAAACAAATTATTCATCAACATAAATCAAACTTAAAATATTCTATTCTCCAATAAGAAAAATGCACGTTTTCCAGTTATCAAAATTAATCATTAACGCTGAAAAAGTCGGGCATTCAACGAACATGTCTCGTATATTAGTAATAAATTATCTAAAGCTATTTAAATATTCAATGGAGGTAAAAAGTTATGCTGTCAAGAACATTGATTTATATTTTCTCTAATATGAAATTGAAGCATGACCTGGGTCTGTCCAAAAAATATACTTTTTACTGGACAAAAAGAGTCAATAAAGCTATGAAAAACTTATAATACAATGCCTACACTAATAATTTATGCACGTATAGATCAATTTAGCTGTTAAGAAATAGCTGTCTCCTCTCTATTCGGTGATTCAAAATTATGGGCCGTTGACTCTGAAAGGGATACTAAATTTATTTTTAAACATGTAATTCATGTATAATTTTCATTGCATGATATTTTGAATTAAATCCATGCTATTTTTTAAGCGCTCTCGCTAAAGAACTATTTGATTAGTCCAGGATTAAGTTGCGCGTTCTATATTAGATGAAATTATAAAAGTAGAAAAAAGTTTCAGTAGAATGCTCGAAAAGTCACGGAACTTGTTGGGGTCCGCAAGTATGTAGTTATATCTTAACGTGTCCTTTATAAGGGTTTTAAGTAATGTTTCTATTAATGTACTGCTTGTATAAATAGAATGTTTTAATCTTTCCTACAGACAGCTTGTGTGTAGTTAGAATAACTTCCATCGCTAATCATTTCGCTCCAAATTCGATAGTCACAATCAAAACACAATTCAATTTTTCAAAAACAGATAGAAACGTGCAAACAAACCCAAATTCAACGCAGTTTTGGCTTCACAGACAACATATTTGAGATGAAGATTCTTCAATGTACGGCCCACGACACTCCACCATGCTAATTAGGCGCTGCAGTTCTTTCCATAATTTGCATTCAGAGCTTCTCAGGAAGTAAATGCTGATCTATAACTGAAGTGACTTCCCAAAGCTTCATTTGGATCATTGCGAGATGTCGATGCTGTTTCGCTTCCATGGAAGGAAAGTTGGTCTAAAAACGTTATTTAACTTACTAAAGGAAATTTCATGTTCTCCTCACTCACATCCTTTAAAAACTAACTCACATTTACAGCTGGGAAATTTCCGGGAATGGATTAAACGCTCTCCTGTCAGAGCGATGCGGCTGAATAATATCTAAATATGTAGACAGAAGCAGTGTTGACGCTCGAACAGAGCCACATGTTTCTACGTCAGGTGATGGTGCAGTTGACCATGCAATAGGGGTTTTCTCTCACGCAAATTGACTGCGGGGCAGGCTTCGTTAGGTGTTGCTAGTAAAGGTTATTTCCTGTGAAGTTGATGCATGCAACGTATTAGAACGCATTGGTTTCTAAAGATCTGTAACCATAAATGTACACTGTTAGTATTCATCTAATAATAGATATAGTAGGTCAATGGTTGAAAAAAAGATTGAGATATAGCCTTAGAGTAGAAGTGGTGACGCAATTGGAGAAAAATTCGAGTGCTTGCCAAGGTTAGCGAACCCACTCAGAGCCATGGGGTGTGCTGTTGTGTTTTATATAATTTGTAATGTACAAGACAAAAAATTTAGAATGATGTTGTTCAATTTTGAATGAATAACTATAGAAAATCATGATTGCGAATTGGGTTCGAGTAGATTTGTTGGGTTCGCTGATCTAGACACGTTTTCAATTTCATTACAGGACAGACAATATTGCTTCAATGTTAAAGAAAGAAAAGTTATGAATGAGCCGTCAAATTGCGAAATATGACACGCTATTTTTGATTTATTGAACTCAGGACAACCTGAGTGTTCACGATTCCCGTGTGGTTACGTAGAATTGCAAGACGCCGCTCACTGAGATGTTGTTGTGCAGAACCACCTTAACACTGAGAAGAAGAATTCGTCACCATGAAGGGGCCTCTGCTTCTGCTGTTCATGACCGTCATCGCGTCAACTCAGGGGCATGACTGGGCACTGGGTTCGTGTCCGACTGTCAAGCCCCTCGACAACCTTGCTGTCGATAAGGTACGTTTCTTCTAGGGCTGATTGGACCTCCTACCCTAAAAATTTTCCCATGGGCTATTTTTGGTTTATTGCAGATCTGTGGAGCAGATTATGTTATGCTTGCCCTGTCCAAATCCTGTGACTGTACCTCCATCGGTTGTGCAGCTACCCCCCCGA
>JACJUY010000137.1:143714-154813 GCA_014220935.1 Platorchestia sp. MABIK
TTTTCTGGCAATGTACTGCATGACGTAAAACTTATTCTCGATGTACTTCTCAAGTCTGGTAAGCGGCCACTCAGTTCGCTGCTCTTTTCTGCTATATACTGACGCGAAATTTCATTCTTAGTGCAGTTTTAGGGCTTCTGTTTTGTAATCGAGCATTTTGACGTTTTCGTGAGAATGCACTAACGTTAAACTTCATTCTGGGCGCAGTTTTTGATTCTTTGGTATGTTATCAAGCATTTCGACGTTTTCGTGACAACGTTCTGACGTTAAATTTCATTCTTAGCGTAATTTTTGATCCTTTGAAATGTGATTGAGCAATTCTATTTTTTTTGCTACAAAGTACTGACGTTAACTTCATTCTGTGCGCAGTTTTTGGGCTTTTGGTACGTGATCGAGCAATTCGACACGTCCTCGCTGTGCCTGACACTGAATTACACGCGGGTGTCCGAGTCGGAGCTGAAGGTCACCAAGCTGCGCCAGTTCTCTGCGCTGGACAGGGTGGGCATCGAGCACACCAACAGCTACTCGGGGGACCTCGACCTGCCCTTCGAGAATGACCTCGCCAGGATGAGGGTCAAATGGCCTCTCAGTGAGTGTTCACGTGTTCATTTTGGATTTATGTCCTCGCATTGACTAATAGGTTACCAGATGGTAGTTGAAAAAAATTCATCTCCATGTAATTTCGATGATAATAACAATATTCTTTCAAGCGATAAAATAGGGTTAAGTAGTTTATTATGCTATCTTATACTGTCTACTGTGCTTGTGTATCATAGATCGTATTTCATAACCTATATTATTATGAACATTGTATTTATGTGTTTCATCTTTAATTTTGTTTTAGATTTTACAATGTATCACAGTCAGCACGGAATTCAACGATGGAGACCATCAGCAAGAACTTGAGATGAAAAATTTTCAAGTTGAGATGTAAAAGTTTTGAATTCGAAAATTTAGTTTGCGCGACCTTAGCCACTAAAGATATCTTCCTAAAAAAGAAGAATGAGGGTGCCATTTAATATTGAGTCAAGAGAACGGGGAATGTATGCACAAGGAGCATTCCTTCACAAGATTTCCCGCGCATAGAAAAAACACGAGAGGAAGGAAGTTTTTGAAGGAAAGTAAAAATTGAAGTAGGTATAGGAGCTGAAAAACAAGGCGGCAGTGAACCCGAAATGAAATGATCACCAACAAAAACTTATCCTTTACGACCAAAAGAAGGTTTGCCCATCCTTCAGCTCAGGACCTAACATTTTCCCCCTGGGAGCCCTACTTTCCATTAATACAACAGTTGTATGTCCCGAAGGGAGATGTACCTCTTAAATAGTTACGAATAGTATACCTTACATGTTATGTAATCTAATATTGACGGGCTTATCAAGAACAAAACAATTATTACATGCACGATGCACGGAAACTTTATTGTAACGTTCTAATTTCTTATTTCATAAGTCGATTATTTCCAGCCCGCGCTAATACTACAGCAAGACTTGTGACAGCCTGGAAATTTATTGATGCCAGCTGGTGATGTATTTGAATTTGAACTGTATATTACCAGAGTGATGTAGGCAATTGTTGCTAATCATTAAATTATGAGGGCCTTCATGCTGTGATTTCAGTGAATATTTGCTATAAAATTGACGCATCCAGTTGACTAGGCAAGTAAAATTTTGTCTAGCCACAAACTGTCAACAGAAGACCTTATTTAAAATGTTCATTTGCTTCAAAATCAACACGCGACACATACAGATGATAGTAAAGGAATTTTGCTTTTAATCGTGAAGTCAGTCTAACAAAGAACGAATGATTTTAAAACAGGAGCTTTTCAGTTTTCCCGTCTCCTATACTCAGCAAAGTTTTACGTTTATTCAGTATTGCCTCGCGCTTATTTCAAGTTATTCGCCCACCCGACAAGGGGTATTTACCTCGCTGATGCTATTCGACACCTCAGTTTTGAGAATGCATAATTACAAATGAACTTCAAGGCTAGCCGTATGACACCAGAATAACTTACATTCAACACACGAACTCGTTTTTCAATGAATCTATTTACGTATATCTATCTGCTCGTCCAAAGAGGTGATGCAATTATAATATGATGCAAAACATGCACCAGATGATATCTAAAATATTTTCAAGCAAAAAATGCTCAAAATTTGAGAGTTTCAAGAAAATGAACGAAAACTTCTCCAGGATAGTTTACTTTATCTATAAATGCATCTTATTACTCCGATATCACGACAAAAGATTTATTCACAAACTTGGTATCACCCCGAGCACGGCTCAATTCTTCAAGTGAGTTTCTCCTCGAAAATACTACACTAGCTTCATACCGTTTACCTGCAGACACTGTTTACCATTGTTACCTGCATTGTTTACCATTGCTTTACAGACATTGCAGGCAAAGGCGACTACATCGTGTTCGACACTGACTACACCAACTACGCCGGCATCTACGAGTGTCAGACCGTGACCGCTCTCATGCACCGCAAAAGCGCCGCTATTCTCTCCAGGGAGCCGACGTTGGCACCGGAGTACGTCGACAGGGTGTGTGCAGCAATAGTGTACCCAGAACTGTAAGCTTGTAATGGCAAGGCTATTGTTAATTGCGCCACTGGAGAAGTCCACCAAATGAACCATACATTTAATATTTTGGCAGGTTTTTATGCATAGTTTAATTGGTGCTCCACGAATGATGTTTCAGGTCAAAATGCTTATAATTATATCTAGAAAAGAAAGAAAGAAAGAAAAACAGGTTATTTCCAATAGAGATGGTACAAAAGCACCATCATTGGTTTTTAAATATCTTAAAGTTAATACACTTAGATGAGACACACACGAGTATTGTAATACCCATACCCATAAAATATATATATATACATATATATATTTTTTATAAATGCTTTACAATGATGAAGTGAAATGATGTATTACGTAGTGACACATTCACCCATCTACGCACGCATAGCGTGCACACGTACACACATTCACAAGTAAGCATATGCTCAAATATCAGCGTAAACTAGTCAGTATAAACTAGTATTCCATTCGAGAAACACCGAGAAAATACCTTTTATAACGGCCTGAATTTTATGAAATTTCCGTACTAGAAATAGTGGCACAAAACAGTCTATCTGAGTCAGAAACATGAAAACGATTGTCGTACAACGGTTCTCAAGTACATAAATATTTCCAGAAATATGTGAGGCTTAGGCGCGGTTGTTATAATATACTCTAGAGCGTAAGACATATGATAATTGCACTACACTAGCCTAACAAGGACATTTTTGGACGTGAGTAAGAAAGAAAACATGTATGCCCAATAAGGGTTTCACATTAGAAAAAAAATCACATTTTCTTTGAAATATGGCGCAAAATGTCTGCATTTGATAAACATCAACACATGTACAGTGAATCCTTTTATTGTATTATACGAACCCTATTTAAGCACTTTATGGAATAACAAAATGAAGATCAGCAGCAGTAACGTCATTTGATAAGACTGTCGTTGAGAGCATGGGAACACATTTTAGGTAGATTAAAAATTAACAATCAGTTATATCTACATGTTGAGCTGCATGTTGAGGCTGACTTTAAGACACCATCAAGCAATACCATTTGAGAATTTATGACATTATTATGAGTCTAATCTTCCATATGTCATCCCGGAAAAATTATGTACCTAACATATCAAATGAACACGTCAAGGTTTAACGACATTTTCACGGTCATTTGTTCTAAGAACGAGTATGTTTTAAATGCTTCAAGTTCATCACGTGTTAAAGTGAGAAGAAATTCACCCAACATTATTTTAAAGAAATACTGTGAATCGAGAAAAATAAGCGACGTTTCGATGTACAACCATCATCTTCAGGTTACAAATATATAGAAATTTTTTCAGTCACATTGATGAAATGCACATCTAATACTTGAAGGTACATCAGAAAAAGTCGTAAAATTAGAAAAGAAATGATCTCTTAAACGACAAATTCATGTCTAATTCGGCAGGTGAAGCGCCGTCTGACGTCTTTCGGCATCGACACGAGTCACTTCGACAGGGTGTCGCACCAGGGCTGCCGGAGCAGGGCTGATGCGGACGTCAACCTGCACGTTGATGGCGACACCTTCAGCAGCGTCGTGTCCGGGGCCCGCGATGGCATCGAGGACGCAGCCACTACTGTGGGTTTGCAGGATTAATTTTCTCATTCAGTTGTTAGTAATAAACGTATTATTAACTGTACAAGATCTGAGGCTCTGTGGTGTTGGGGGCCCGCGATGGCATCGAGGACGAAACCACTACTGTGAGTTTGCAGGATTAATTTTCTTATGCAGATATTAGTAATAAACGTATTACTAACCCTACGAGACCTGACGCCGCCATGAACCTAACTATTAAATTTTAAACCACACAAAGTCAATTCAAACACATTGAGCAGACATTTGCAATGACCTAGCCATGAGGTTTGACCCTGATTGGTCAGTTTCATTAGTTAGCGACGCATTTTATACTCGTACTAACTAGGTAAAGTGTCGAAAATTAGGTACAGCGGTATAGCGGCAGATTCAGAAATTACCAAATAATCGGTACAGAGGTCTGGTTGGGTAGTTAAGTCCCAAAACGGACTTGGTCATTGGAAATTAATTGCATTAGCAAACAAGCCCACTTTCAAGTTCAAAAACAAAAAACTGATCAAAATTACTATTATTATTATTATTATTATTGAGAGGTCGCGGAAACAGCATGGATAACTCTGCCAGCACAGTTGTCTAGGAAAATTAATTTCGTGAACAGATTTTAGCAACGAACTTAGCATTTTATTAGGAAGTAGAAAATTCAGCGAAAAACACTGGAAATTGCAGGGTTTTGCAAGTGTATATTCAGTGGGGAGGTCAAACAAACAGCATAGCTTGGAGGTCTGGAAGCAAAAGTGATCCCGAAAACATTCATAAAGGTTGATCCTCTACATTTGCTTCGCAGAGCAAACTACCGTTGGTAACATAAATTTTGTTTTCAACTTCATTTCCTGAGCTTTTCTTATTTCATTCAACACTCGTTTTTTTTATTCGTCTCTGTGATCATTTAATGCATTCACTAGGTCGGATCGCAATGTCTACTATGACAAAAACCCGTTTTCACCTAGAATATCCTTTTTTTATCTGGAATATTCTATTTTCTGATTTTGGAGGCTCAACTGACTTGGCAGTTATTAAATGAAACAATGAAATGAAATACTATTATTTAATTTTAAAAGCTTATAATTTTTTTCTCTCGTGATTGTACACTGTGCACGTATTCTCTGAACAAGATTTTCTATTTTATTTCAATGAAACGACGAATAGTTTAAGAATTTGAGTGGACAAAAATCTCCTTTCAGTAGCAAGTAGGAAAAAAATTCGAATCATTCATTTGAATTTGAACCAACACCTTGCACCTTGAGGCAGCCAGACTGACAAACCCATGTGCGTGAAAGATAAACTATTACATTAATCTCCAGCTGATGAAGGGCATCAGGGACCTGGCCACCACCGTGTCCTCTGCGACCCAGAACACCTTCAACAACTTACAGGGCGGCAACCCCGGCACCACCTCCACAAGTGAAGGAGAGTTCCTGAAGCCTGTCGAGGACACCATCATCGAGGGATCAGCAGCAGCAGGAGACGCGATCAGCAAAGGAGTAGATGCGGCCGAAGAAGCCTTAGATTCAACCGTAGACAAGGTGGAAGAGGAGCTCAAGAACGTGAACGAGTTCATTAACGAAGGTGGGGATAAGACCGTACCTGCCGCAGGCACTCCTTTGCCCGATGAGAACATCAACAGCGTGCACACCGACGATTCTCTCCAAGAAAATTTCTACGCCATACAAAACGCACCTGAACTGCCTCCTGGAGATATCATCGACACCGTAGTTAGAGTTGAGTAACCGGCACGCTGTTTCCTCGAACACACATTATCACAGCAAACACCAACGTGACATCACTGTTTCATTTGTCAAGATAAGGTATCTCAACACTCTTTGTTGTACCAGTGGTCTTTAGAGAACTTATTGTGAAAATTTACACTTTCACTAAACGTTCATTTGGCAAAGATGACTGCAAAAGCTCTAAGTTTTCCTTGTTTCTAGCTGCAATTTATTTCATCCTCACGAAATCTGTTAGATTTGAAATTGTTCAAATTGTCATAGTTTAGCCATAATCTCGCTCTCAGAAAATACGGTTTGTGTATGCATGTTTTTCGACAGGCAGCTCGAGTAATTTCGTTGTTATTAGCACGGTAATGAGGCATTAGCTGAGTTCAAGTTGAAGTAATTTAAGGCGTCCGGTGATATTTCCATATTTCGAACAGCAGGTTTACGTGCTTAATTGTGCGTTCGCTTATAGAAGGTGTGACAGCTAAGTAGAGTGAATATGATCGCATAATATTTCGAGTATTTGACACACAGCCCTAGTAATTATGGTCTGCCTAGCTTTAAGGATTGGCATTTTTATAAAAATAAAATTTACTCCGTAAATAACTTTCTTTCATTAAAAGTAACGCGTTAATCGAGTTGGCGATAACTTAACCGGATTCAATTAGCTGCTATTTTTTAGACGAAGGTTATAATTGAGTGGGTTAATTAAGCTTTGATCGATTTGATTTAACTACGAAATAACTTTTGCTTTTCCTCAAAGATGTTCATAAGAAGAAAAGTGCAAGTAAAATAGGAATATGATATAAAAGTTACAAAAGAAATAAAAAGAATGAACGTTACACAAAATAAATTCCCACAGCGCCTGGCTCTTTCATTTGAGTCCAATAATTTTGCATCAACGGCTCACACGAGCTACGCTACCAAATTAACACGAACAATATTGTTAAAATAAACGAAAACGAATAAAATATAGGTGAAAATTAAACGTGTAAGGCCTGCTGATGTGGAAAATGAATGAGACCCATTAATGATCAAAGTACAGGGGCGGCAGTCAATTCTGCATTTTCGAGTAAGCTGTGGAAGCCTATAATGCAGGACTGACTATCGTGCCCTGTATTGTGCATTGAGATTCAGAAACACACTGGTATGCGAGGCAATGATTGGGTTTAATTTGTTGTACCGCAAGAACACAATACTATTGACTGAATTTTCACTTGTTCACACGAATCATGCAGCTGAATTGAGGAGAAATTATCTAAAAATACTTCTAACTTAACTTCAGTTTGAAGTATTCTGTTTGAATACTTTCTGCATTCTAACTTAAAGCATGATCTCACAACTAAAAAACCTTTGTGAATTTTCGCAGCAGTTGATTATATTTATAGCATTTACTTTTTGACTTACGCGTTTCAATCTGTGCTGCAAATTTCTCAGAGTAAATCTTTAGAGGATTAACAAATTCAAAGGTGGTTCTCAGAGTGGCGATTGCACACATTACGATTGCAATGTGATACGATTGCACACTGAGTAAATCTTTTGAGGATTAGTCCCTTTAATGCTATTTCTCATTGTTACGATTGTACATTACGGTTGCACACATTTGTAGAATAGAAAATGTTCACGCGGCAATTTAGAAAATGTTCTGTCAAGGCGAAGGAAAGTTTTGCAAATCTTATACATAATTTTGATTTTGTACGAATTGGCTTTTCCCTTGTATCTTTTATTGTATCGCTCTCTTTCATTTCTTTCGAACGTAGTTTATCCCGAAATATCAAATTGAACACAAAGAAGTGTGCAATTTCTAAAATTGATTTAATTAATTTCGAATAGCATGAAATCATAGAACTCGAAGAGGAATTTTACCCATTGTTTCATCATCGCTTTATATAGCAACCAACGAGAAATAATATAGATGTTTGAGGCGTGTGAAACCAACTCCTTCTGAGATGTGTATAGCAGGCATTAGAACAACAAACATTCCAAGTAATATAGATGTTTGAGACGCGTAAATCCAATGCCTACTGAGATGTATGAGACATGGGCACAACATACATTCCAAGTTCCAAGGGGTGTGCGAACCAATGCCTACTGAGATACCTGAGGCATTGGTACAGCAGACATGACAAATAATATAGAAGTCAGGGGCGTGCAAAACCAATGTCTGCTGAGATACCTGGGGCAGGCATTGGTGCAACAGACATGTCAAGTAATGTCAGACATGTCAGGTAATGAAAATGTCAGGGACAAGTACCAGAAGCATGCGAAAATCTACCGTAAGCTCCGCGTAAGTTAGGCCACAACAACCCAGTTGTGCCTCATGCAGTTCGTGAGCGCTGTACAACCAATGAATTCTTCCTTCGTATCGAGAGGAGGATGTGAGGGGTATAGTGACGTGTCTTAAGGCAAAGTGGCCATACTGGCATTTTCTGGCTGCACGGTTAAATTTTTTTTTGCGCTACAGTAACATCTTTTTTTGCGAAAGTCACTTATGGTGACGTGTCTTAGGCTAGGATAGCAAGATTGCATTTTTTTCCCGGCCAAATGGTTAAATCCGATCGTTTTATACAACAATTTGAATGTGACACTCACTTACAATCTGGCAAGCCTGCCAGGAGACGCACTTTTAGGGCCAAATATAGAAATAAAAAAGTAAAATTTAAATTTTTTGGCCGTTAAAAGGCCAATCTGGGAACCAAGTCCTGAGGTGTTCGTCAGGTGCAATTGATGGGTCAGTACCAAGGAGGTTAGAATAGAGGGTACTGACCTCCTTGGTCAGTACCCTCTATTAAGCGAGGGAGACGCTGTAGTAAAGATGTTAATGCTTGTTTACCTTTAGTCATCTAACACCTTCGCTTGATCGATTCATTTGCTAGTGAAACATCTTCGCATGCAAGGAATATGAAAAAATCTCTTTGATGTTCAGCAGGCCCCTTGTATGCAGTTATTGTGTTTAAAACGAATTCACATCAAAGTAACGTGGTTTCCCCAAAAATTCTCTCCCTTTCTTTAAGATAAATGTACTTATTTTTCTTGTAGCTTTTTGAGACGAGATTTTTTCTTGTTCGAGTCACGCACATTCATTCTTATTCCATCTATGATATAAGAACTATTTCAGAGGGAGTTTTCAAATGAAATGACTGACACCAAATACTGGATTAGTATTTTCCTAATGCATAGATTACACTCGGTTTAAATTTGTTTGGGAAAGATGAGCGAGAAAAATATGTGTTTTAACCAGCTACATTCAGTAAACAGAAATGAGGAAAATGAATCGTCAAAACTAATGAGGAACTTTTCCTAGGAAAACTTATAACTTTCGACATATCAAAGTTTTTCGTCAACTTCGGGAAAACTTTATTGCATTGCCCCTACTTCATCACGCGAACACCACAGCTAGTGAAGAGAGATTAGAAGGCTGTGTGTAAAAAATTGGACTCTAGTGTGGAGAAATCTTCTCAAAGCTGCTATCTTCTACAGAATATTTACACAAATTAAACTTTGCGAGAGTAATTTGTCGTTGATTAATTCATTGCAAAACTACATGAATACTCACTAACAACTATATCAGTAATATTTCCTCATTCAATAAACAAAATTTGTTCAAATCTATGAAGGCGTGTTTGCCAAGAATCCTGTCATCTGAAACACCCTTGCGGCTTGGGCCTGATGCTCTGAGAGCACTGTTTTTCTTGACGAATTATGTTCGGAGAATAATTGATTCGTACGAAAGGTGAGAATTTATGAAAGGAAATAGCAGCGTAAACTTGCAGTGTTATCAGACGCTGTTATTGGCTCGAGGTTTAATGAGAAATTCCGTTTTCTACGATGCAGCGCTCCGCCTATCGACCCTCGGAAGCCACGCCCTTTTATAAGATTTCTGAGAGCCCCGACCACCCCTCGTGCAGCCCCAATAAAGAGGGTTGCTACGTAGCTGAAAAATTACTTTGTAAAGCTGATATTAACGAAAAAATGGTACAACTTTTAAGCAATTTTGGGACTAACGCTGCCAGGGAACGATGCCATCACGAATGGTGCTGGTCACTGTGAGGGCCGCCGCATGGTTCTCATGGAAATAATTTCCTTCTCTATGTCGAAGTGCAAGAAACGGAAATGTTAATGAGCTCTACTCAATCCTATTACATATTTCTTACATGGATTTCTACTAATTATGTTTAATTTTTGTTTCATAGAAACAAAATGGTGTATTTTACGTTTAATTGGACGGCTTATGACACTAATAATGCTGGATTTTTTAAAGTTTCTTGTAACAGTAGTCCTTAATTTTCAGCTGAGGTGAATTGAAATAATTATAAATAAAGATATAGAGCTCATGATTCGCAGCGACGAAAATATGCATCATTCGAACGAGCAAATGATGACACGAGATGAGATTTTCAGGCCCAAACCGCATGGGCGTTACAGATGACAGGATTCAGATGACACGTCAACAGCGGAGGGTTAAGCTGAAGTTCAATATTTCAATATTTATTTGAAATTAGAGTTCATTCTAGTTAGATTTAATTAAGTATTGACAAAAAAAGAGTTTGTGACTTCGAGTCGGTCAGTAACAGTATGAAAATCCCCTAAGTGGCCACCGCTGGGTCACGTCGCAGTCAAAGTGTAAAGTATCGTTGAGGAAACATCATTATTGATCGCCTCATTTTCGTAATCTAGCTGTACATATCAAATATTTGTTCAGCTTCTGAGCTTTAGGATACAAAATGAGTGAAAGGTGAATGGAAAGAGAACTCAGTGAGTAGAAAAGTTCTCCCCTCACTTTACCTTCTGCGTGTGGTAGTAAGATCAAAAAGCTGTGACCGAGTGAAAATTCTGAGGTTAACAAATTGGGTTTGAACAAGGTTCTTCCTTATCTAAACTCTGCTCCCTAACCCGTTCGCCATGAAGTGAAATACACTAGTGGTACAACTTCGAAGTAATCATGAAAACAGAGCTCTAATGCAACCATGCAACACCTATACAGTCTGATCACATATGTACCAGCACCTGTAATGCGCCTAGTTGCCAGATTTTTAAACGCTACTGCCAACAAAACGTAACGGTGCACAACGGTACTGCCAGCAATAACGTAGCGGTACGTAATAAGCAATAACGTAACGGTACTGCCAGCAATAACGTACCGGTACTGCCAGCAATAACGTAACGGCACGTAATAATCAATAACGTAGCGGT
>JACJUY010000137.1:154983-183994 GCA_014220935.1 Platorchestia sp. MABIK
ACTGCCAGCAATAACGTAACGGTACTGCCAGCCATAACGAAGCGGTACGTAATAAGCAATTGCGTAACGGTATTGCCAGCAATAACGAAATGGCACTGCAAGCAATGACGTAACGGTACTGTCAGCAATAACGTAACGGTACGTAACGGTCATAACGAAACTGCCAGCAATGAAAAGTCATCAGTAGACTTGTCTTCCTTGCGTGTTGTCGTTTTCCTTGTTTACCTTATGTGATGTCAAAATCGTAAAGTTTATGTTTTTCAATTAAAATTTGTACACACACAGCGTCTATCAACTCAGCACGGTTGTCGAATGCTGGAAAATTAAAGGAAAACGTACTAACGCCAGAAACAGCAGCACGTACTGTAGACAAGACGACAGGTGAACATTTCCTCCCAGGCCGGTGTACAGCTTCGACTAAGTAAAATGATTGAAAATCTGAGCCAGAGGCTGACTTACGTCTTCGTAATCGTAGTGACAAAGCCGGCGGCAAAAGTTCGCTTCCCGACTTGACTACCCCACGTGCTTTTTTCAACACAAACGATTTTTATGAGTAATGCAAAAAACAGCTGCTAGAAATCCTGTAGGGTTGTCAGATACTGTTTACTGGAATTTTATTTGAATTAACTGAAATATTAATATTTCGGCTAGGAACATCAGCACGTTGGGTAGCCAAGTCAACAGGTGAACTTTCAGTGCCAGCTGTAGTGTTACGAAAGCGATCAATGTATGAAAATTAGGGCTCCTGATCTGCAGTCCTTGCGCAAACTGATCTCACTTGGCGCCCCCACGGGAGCTGTTCGATTACTCCAGCTATGCAGAGATTCGCCTTCGGGACTTATATCTTTCAGGCCCACTTTGCTTATTAATAATTTTTCTACCATTTTTGTTATCTCTTTTTTTCTTCCTCTTCATTTGTATCACACAAGTAGGAGAAGCGATCAGACTTATTTCCAGGTTAAATTGATTTCAACTTACTTAGCACACATGAACGTAAAACTCCATTTAACCAAGGAATACTCAGCCAACTTTCCTTTCCTTTCACAGCCAACTGTTGCAAATCAACAATGTAAACTGTTTGGTAATTCGGGAACAGATTTCCGCGTAACAGTCACAGGTGCAGCCAGCTAGTTTGAGTGACGCTATACTAGATATAACTATCATCATTATACGCCTAGTTTAACCACTGCAGCCACAACGGGAGTGATTTCATCACTGATGATGGTATGGATATTTTTATTATTGTTATTAGTGATAAAAATATTCTTAATTTAACTCCTGCAATCCCAACAGAAGTGGTGTTTCCAAGAGTGATGACACCGCGGACATTATATTTACTACTTCTATTATTATCATTATTATTATTGACAATGATTCTAATTTAATCTCCACAGTCAGGACAGAAGTGATTCCAGCAGCGATGATGCAATGAATACTATTTCTGTTATTATAATTAAGAATAATTGTAATTTACCCCTTCAGTCACAACAGATATGACTCCATCAGCTCCATCAGGGATGACGCTACGGACATTGAGGAGAGCAAGTGTAGAGCGTCGAAACCAAGAGCCGGTGACGTGTCACTAGAGGCTGGGGTCACGAGACCAAGTCCCCTCTCCAATAACAAGAGGCAATATGTCAGGCGGCGTCAACTCCAGCCGTTACAGGGCTGAGTGACAGCCATGGTCCCTGTTGTTCTTCTTATTGCTCTTACCGAGCATTCTTCATGTTGTTCTTCGGGCCCAGTTCTTAACGTTTCTGCCTCACGTTCGTTAAAAAAGTGGACTTCGAGCGTAGGTAATGATTCACTGCACTAACATATGCAAGTTGAAGCTTTGAGTGATAACAGTAGTATCGTAAGCTTACGATACTACTGTTATCACTCAAAGCTAGGTGTTGACACGACATCAAAGCATGAAGGCGAGTCCTTTGCTGCACTTTAAGAAGTCTCCAGACTCCACGCAACGATACTCATACTGTATGATAATCATTCGATATGCTATGATACTCCTCTAAGAGGGATACAATTCTGGTATCTATGGAAATTAGCACTCCAAGGAGGAATACGCAAGGTCCCGAGTTGAGAGCAAGGTAGGCCTTCCTTTTGTTGCAATAGAATACTACTTTTGTTTCATTACGGACCATTTTCCACACTTTCCACTTTCTTCTTCGACCCTTATCTTGCTTCATGAACTTGCTACTTAACTCACTGTTTCTAGGCATAGGGAGTCTTGAGCGAGACCCACACTAGGTGCATAGATTCCCCATTTCCTAAACTCCAGATTAAATGGTGCTTTATTCCTTCTTCTCTTTAGAACACCTTTCTTGTTACGGCAGCTTAAAATGATTGAACTAATTTAAAATGTTGTAATATTCGTATGAAATAATGAGGAAACGATACTAATAAAATGGGGGCAACAAGATTGTAACAATTACCATGAGTAGTAATTTGCTGAGTAAAATATTATATTCGCCAGCAGCATCAGCACCAGCAACGTGGTCAGAGAAATGTAGACTTGAGCGTAAGATCCGGTCGACCTTGCTTCAGAATATTTTCCGCGCTATTTTCCTACATTAATGCAGTTATCATTGTAGTTTAATCATTCAATGCATTGTGGATGAATAATGCAGTAGCTCGAGTATTATTTCCTACTCCAAGGACAGAGATGGCATTGCTTGAAAAGCAAGTAAAGATAATTTTAAAACATTTGATATGAAATCTAGCTCAGTAAGCATTGTTTGAAAGGCGTACAAAAATCATTGTAAAACGTTTGATATGAAGTCTGACTTAGCTATCATTTTTGAAGAGCGGACAAAGACCACTATAAAACGTTTCATATGGAATCTGAATCAGATATTCTTTGAAGGGCAAACAAAAACCACTATGAAACGTTTCAAATGAAATCTGTCTCAGCTGGTCAGAATCCGATGGCATCGTCGGCGTGCGCATTCCTCGGAAGAATCAAAGTGAGCTAATCTCGTTATTGGATCACGGTAACAAATCTGCGCTCTAATCTCCGAGTCTGGCACGTGTCACACCTCACCTCTCACCGTGGGAGGTCATAGTCAGCCGCTCAGCTCTCCAAACCGTCGATCACAGCTGAGCTTCCGATGAAAAATACGCATGCACAAAAGAGCTTTAGCGGTGTTTTTTAGCACGTCTTCGTCGGCGTGAGAAAGATTCTACCAACAATGGGTAAAATGCTTGGATCTCATAGAAGAAGGCTCTTCGGGTCCTTGTTTTGTCTATCCTTTTCAACCTCGAATAATGGAAGTTTTATAATAGGGTATCCGAATAGAACTCACATGTCAAAGATATGAATTTTGCTAAGTAACTCATCTACCTCCATTAAATAATAAATCTTAAACTCAAAATTTCAGGAAACTTATTTTGTCTTTTGAACTCGAGAAAAAGATTTGATGCAATTTTTTGAGCAGTGGTATACTTGTCCGGGACATTTGCCTGTCTTAAGAAGGAGAAAAAGGGTTATTAATGCCATTTCCAAGCACAAATCAGCACTTAAACTGGATGAATAGTACATATTCTTCTATTTAGGAAAATAAATCCCCTATATTCCATTACATCCTGCGCAACTACTGACTTCAAATGTCAGGAAATACCGTTGACAAATTAACAATACTGCAAAAATGACACCCATTAATTCATCTGCTGGCATGCGTGGACGCGCATTCGGAGAAAATAGATGTTTGTACTTGACAAATGTCTACAAATATTTTGTTGCACTCATTCGGATGATGATTTTCATTCTACACTGTTAATATATTTTGATCTGCTATTAAAATTACCTTGATATCACCAGAATGCGTGTGCATTTACCATGCGTGATCAAGATCTTTATTCTGACACTGATACTCACAGTGTGTGCTCGATTTTTCAGCAGCTAACTTTCCCTTGAGAATTAGCAACATCTCCATTTGCGTACGTTTCAGAAGCTGATGCGGTAACTGACAAAACTTCAAACGCGCTGAGGGTGAAAAATTCTTGAGCTATGAAGGTATGGTTAAACTGTGTCCGAATTCGAATGATTCAAATAGTAAATTTTCCAGATGTTTTCTCTTCAGGAATAGACAAATAATTCAAATGAGCATTCGCTTCACTTTCAACAGCTATGGTCGCTCCCATTAGTATTTGCAACATCTAGAGTCCCTCTCACAAGTACTCGCAACATCTATGGTCGCTCTCACAAGTACTCGCAACATCTATGGTTGCTCTCACAAGTACTCGCAACATCTATGGTCGCTCTCACAAGTACTCGCAACATCTATGGTTGCTCTCACAAGTACTCGCAACATCTATGGTTGCTCTCACAAGTACTCGCAACATCTATGGTTGCTCTCACAAGTACTCGCAGCATCTATGGTTGCTCTCACAGGTACTCGCAACATCTATGGTTGCTCTCACAAGCGCTCGCAACATCTATGGTCGCTCTCACAAGTACTCGCAACATCTATGGTCGCTCTCACAAGTACTCGCAACATCTATGGTCGCTCTAACAAGTACTCGCAACATCTATGGTCGCTCTCACAAGTACTCGCAACATCTATGGTTGCTCTCACAAGTACTCGCAACATCTATGGTTGCTCTCACAAGTACTCGCAACATCTATGGTCGCTCTCACAAGTACTCGCAACATCTATGGTTGCTCTCACAAGTACTCGCAACATCTATGGTTGCTCTCACAAGTAATCACAACATCTATGGCTGCTCTCACAAGCACTCGCAACATCTATGGTTGCTCTCACAAGCACTCGCAGCATCTATGGTTGCTCTCACAAGCACTCGCAACATCTATGGTTGCTCTCACAAGTACTCGCAACATCTATGGTTGCTCTCACAAGTACTCGCAACATCTATAGTTGCTCTCACAAGTACTCGCAACATCTATGGTTGCTCTCACAAGTAATCGCAACATCTATGGTTGCTCTCACAAGCACTCGCAACATCTATGGTTGCTCTCACAAATAATCGCAACATCTATGGTTGCTCTCACAAGCACTCGCAACATCTATGGTTGCTCTCACAAGTACTCGCAACATCTATGGTTGCTCTCACAAGTACTCGCAACATCTATGGTTGCTCTCACAAGTAATCGCAACATCTATGGTTGCTCTCACAAGTACTCGCAACATCTCTGGTTGCTCTCACAAGTACTCGCAACATCTCTGGTCGCTCTCACAAGTACTCGCAATATCTATTGTTGCTCTCACAAGTGCTCGCAACATCTGTGGTAGCTCTTAAAAGTACTCGCAACATCTATGGTTGCTCTCACAAGTACTCGCAACATTTATAGTCGCCTTCACTCACAAGTACTCGCAACACTCACAGTCGCCTTCACTTACAAGTACTCGCAACATTTACAGTCGCCTTCACACACAAGTACTCGCAACATTTACAGTCGCCTTCACTCACAAGTACTCGCAACATTTACAGTCGCCTTCACTCACAAGTGTCGCAGGGAACACTCCACGCGCCGCCTGGAAGCCGCTCTCGCATCACCAACCAGCTCCAGCAGTGCGCCGGCCTCCCATGGTTTGTACATCATCGATTATTTGATTGCCTTTTGATTTCGGCCGATTTTGCTTTAGAGTGGCGAGGGAAACTGGGGTGGTCCCGTGAAAGAGAGCAAGTTGTTGTTTAACTCCAGGCCGGGGATTCTCCCTCTCGCTGCACAGCACTGCCACACAAGTCTCTGGAGGGCTATCGCTGCGTGGGGAGTCGAGGTGAGAGGTGCATGAAAAGCTGCGATGCGGAACTAGGGTTAATATCAATATTCGCGGTGAATTGTTTACCGCATTTGGTTAATGATTATATTTCGAATTCATATTGAACTGCCGAAAAATTGTATTAATAATAAATTCAATTTACTGAAGGACATCTTTCATTGATCATGAATGCACATTATCTTCAAAAACGGAAATAGTTTTAAAAGAACACTACTACTACATAAGTGACAAATATGACATATCATAAAATTTTAAACAATATAAAATAAAAACGATATAGAGAGCTGTGGTTCGAAGATTGGACTACTCTTTTACAAAATAGCTAATTTTGTAAGCTATTCTTGGTACTTACGTTCGGGAACTCAACTCTTTACTCTCAAACTTCAAACCAGTAGTGCCATTTACATGTCAGTGTATGGATCAAATCGATGACTGTTAAACCTACCAGATCACGGTACGCACTTTTTGGTAATTTCCGAAACTACCTCTCACCGCTCTACCTGCTTTTTAGTTCTTTGCCTAGTACGCGAAAAATGCATCTCAGACTAAAAATAGCCAGCCAAACGCGGTCAAATCCCATGGTTGGCCATTGCACATGTCCTCAAATGTTTTTGAATTGAATTCGAGTGGTTTAACGTTTTTAGCACTTATGTTCAGGGCCTCAGGTCTAGTAAAGTTAAAAGACTTAGATTTAAATTTTCAGTTCAACAGTACTATCTAAAAGAAGACCAGGTCCAAGAATTACAACAGGGAGTGTTGGGCATTGATCAACTCGTTCAAAACCGTCTTAGCGAAATGCCGACTTTTTCGAACCAATATTATAGGATGAAGCTCATTTAGCCGGCAAGTCAGAAAAAAATGCTAATGCTCTACTAGAGATTTGTAAACTACGTTGTTCATAGAAATACCTGGAATAATTTCATGAGACTCTTGTGAAATTATCCAATTGCATTAACTGCATGCGTCTCTTTTACAGTGTTTCCAGTCGGACATTAATGTTGCCTTCTCGATTATCTTTACTCACTTTCATTGCTGTAAGTTTCTGTAAAACAGCATCTAATGAATTAAATGATGATATCTCAAAAGTTCATTCGTTCACAACGAACAGAAGTACTTGTCGTCAAATATTTTTCTAGTTATACACTCGTCAGTACTCAATGCGCTACCTGCTGTTCAATAAATACGTATTTCTAAGCCAATAATTCCATGATACCATCAATGAATATGTTTGCCCAATTTCATTCTTTCGTAAATTTAAACTCTCACATTATGTTTGAATTTACTAATTTAATTGCTCTCCATCATTATTTCTCAGGTTCCATACTCCAGCGAATGCCATTATAGTTGAGTGTTTCAGTTCATTTCTCAGGTTCCATACTCCAGCGAATGCCATTATAGTTGAGTGTTTCAGTTCATTTCTCAGGTTCCAGACTCCAGCGAATGCCATTATAGTTGAGTGTTTCAGTTTATTTCTCAGGTTCCAGACTCCAGCGAACGCCATTATAATTGAGTGTTTCAGTTTATTTCTCAGGTTCCAGACTCCAGCGAACGCCATTATAATTGAGTGTTTCAGTTTATTTCTCAGGTTCCAGACTCCAGCGAACGCCATTATAGTTGAGTGTTTCAGTTTATTTCTCAGGCTCCAGACTCCAGCGAACGCCATTATAGTTGAGTGTTTCAGTTTATTTCTCAGGTTCCAGACTCCAGCGAATGCTATAATAGTTGAGTGTGTGAGTTTGCTCGGTCACAGCCTTCAGTAGCAGTCCACTCCTACCCTCGCCCCATCAACAACATTTGACACGAGCTAATCCCTCTCTTTGAGGCGGCATCAGCGACCTCTCAACGCCACTTGCCGTGCTCCTTGGACAAATTTGACCTTTCCATCCATCATTGGAAGATCAATTACACTTACACCGACATGGCGGATGAGGGGAGAAACAGTTCCTTAAATAGCGGGGTTTTGAAAAAAAGCGTGCCTTTTGAAACACTGTCGCCAGTCAGTAGTAAAAATATGAGATTCTGTTTAAGCTCCTTTATGTGTTAATATCAGTCAAGTGTGTGTAATATCAGTTCATGGGGACGATGGTTAATCAAGCTTGATTAAGAAGAGCATATCGCTTCGAGAAACCTTTTTTCAATGGAAATATGTATGCATGTGTATGTCTGCACGTACTTACGTGTATGATAGAATAGTTGTACCTCTCTGAAGGGCGCTGTGTGTTTCATTATTTGTCTTCTGGTTGTTGCACTTTGCAAACACGAAAATACAGTGCCACTATTTGGAACATTCCTCCTCTGCACCATTACATATGAAAATAGCTTCTTTAAGCATTGCATCAACATTTGTCAGGAAGCATTTACATATGGTACAGAATATTTAGCATTGATATATGCTCCAAGGCTATGAAAAAATTTCCTTTGCAATACGCACCAGTATTTTCACAACACCAGAATGTAATCTGCACCGCGTAACTCGAATACGTCGCTGACTGGCTGCTAAATTTAAGTTTTTCGCTATGGCATCTGTAATTATTGCCCATGGAATTTAGGACTCCCACGGGTGAAGTGTATGGTCTTTAACTGTACGTTATATAGGCCGTACTTCGTTGAAATAAAATAAGTTTCTGTTTTGTAACGGGCCCACTTTTTTCTGCTTAGCACTGCTAAAATTATAGATGCGACAGCGAAAACATTAGCCTGGGTGCTAGCCCCGCAAGCCTGACCATCATCATCTTCGACTCACCTCGAGGATTTGTACCTCCATATTCGAGATGATCTCGCCCGAGCCCAAGACGGCGCATTTTTCGGCCACCCGAAAGCTGCTTCTCAGGCTGAGATTTGCGGTCGTCGCGTGGAAATGGAACAGAATTTGTAGCAAAATTTCCTTCCATTAGCAGTGTTGTTGAATGTCGGCGATACAGTTTTTAAACATACGCGTGAGTCAAACGTTGCAGTTTTTTACCGGACAGACTTTTAAAGTCACACCTTGAACGTTCGTCAGTAAGATTAAAATATGTTTTGGAACATACTTACTTGAGATTGAATCCATGAGCTTTCTTTAGCGTATTTTATAAAATAATATAGTACAATTAATTTCACACTTGTTTGAAACGATAGAAATGTATTCCAGCAATAAGTCGGTTTTCAATTCTGCTGCTCACAACCTAACTTGACCAACCGTAGCATGAGCGTAAATTTAGTCATCAAGATGAAAGTAAGATAAGGTACAACCCTGCTTCTTCAACCTAGCAAACCATTCACGCCCGGATGAGTTATCTTACGTGGCTGAGTCTAAATTATATTTTCAATTTATACGCCCAAAAAGCTTTTTCTTCAAAAAACCGTGTCTCATCAAATTTAGCAGAATAGAGATATCTCTTCAACCATGAACAACTCCATTATTTGTTTATTACAGTGTACATTATACTCTAAGCTGTAAGCTCTTTTATGTGTAATGAACAAGATAATGTTTAATGAATGAACTCAGCTTGACGAACAAAAACAAAAATAGTCTCTGCAGCACGCATGACTCCATGAGGACACTTCACCTCGCGCCACGCCGTAACCATGAAGTTAACAGGCTTCTCTGCTATGAATTATTGCCTTACGAGCCCTGCTGGAGGAAATTGAATCTCTATCATACGGAGGGATCTGCCGGCGGAGACGTACGGTCTTCATGTGTACGCAAAGACGAGGCGGGATGAGATATGCGCGAGTGGCGGTGGCTGAAGTCAAACCTCAGTTCTTTCAAACATCGCGCTATCTAGCGTGTGCTGCCTCTCAGAGGGATACAACTATTGTATCTATGCGATTTGGCACTTTCAGGGGGAAAATGTGAGGTCCCGAGCTGAAGGTTAGGTAGGCCTTCCTTTCGATATAATTGAATAGGTTCTTGTTTAGTTATGAGACAATTGTTTGGTTCACTGCTTTCCTGATCTTCAGCACCTACTGCTTTCTTTTTCAACTTTGATCTTGCTTCATGAATTTTTTTCTCAATATTCTGTATCTATGTACAAGGGGGTCTAGATGAGGAACACACCTTGTACGTGTATTCTCTGTTCCATAAACGCCATACTAAACACTGCCTTTTCTCTTTGTCTCTTTGGAATGCCCTTTTTGTAGTTAGAGAGACTTAAACTATTTTATCCAATCCAATCCATTCCAATGTAATCCAATTGTGCTATGATTTAAGTTTAGGCAAACTTTTGAGTGAATTATCTTCATAAGTTTGTGCCTTCTAAACGCCAAAATTATGCCACTTGCATTCATTCTATCCCAATTTCTTATTTTTAAAATTTAACTTTTCAACTTGCAGCATTTTGCTTCTTTCATCCAAAGGAACTATCAATTTGTGCTACTTTTTACGTTAAATAATTTTACACATCCGCACGTGTTCTGATTTGCATTTTTTTATAATATCCACTAAATCTTTTGGGTATTTTTTATCACTGAATTTATTTTCCTATCCACAAATTGAGGTTAAGTTCTTTAGGAAATTGAGTCAAATTCAACGCGCTTTGAGGGGTGTTTTCTATAGAAATATGAAAAATTCAGTGCTAGCCAAAATATTCAGAGAATGACTAATTCTACTTAGCGTTTGTTATTGAATAATACCGGTATTTACAATTTACGTTCAAAATCAAAACCTGAATAAAATTAGCATCAGTAAAACAAGTCGTCAAGGCCTGAACGCAGATTTTGAAAAAGCTAAACTGGAAACAATGGTAAAAAAATAATACACGCTGTATATAACCACTTGTGCTAGCACACTGTGCTGCTGAGGTGTGCAGCAACGCATCCTGCTGAGGTGTGCAGCACCGACTGCTGCTGAGGTGTGCAGCACCGACTGCTGCTGAGGTGTGCAGCACCGCGTCCTGCTGAGGTGTGCAGCACCGACTGCTGCTGAGGTGTGCAGCACCGCGTATTGTTGAGGTGTGCAGCACCGACTGCTGCTGAGGTGTGCAACACCGACTGCTGCTAAGGTGTGCAACACCGACTGCTGCTGAGGAATGCAGCACCGAGTACTGCTGAGATGTGCAGCACCGACTGCTGCTGAGGTGTGCAGCACCGAGTACTGCTGAGGTGTGCAGCACCGAGTACTGCTGAGGTGTGCAGCACCGCGTCCTGCTGAGGTGTGCAGCACCGAGTATTGCTGAGGTGTGCAGCACCGCGTCCTGCTGAGGTGTGCAGCACCGACTGCTGCTGAGGTGTGCAGCACCGAGTATTGCTGAGGTGTGCAGCACCGAGTACTGCTGAGGTGTACAGCACCGAGTATTGCTGAGGTATGCAGCACCGACTGCTGCTGAGGTGTGCAGCACCGAGTATTGCTGAGGTGTGCAGCACCGAGTACTGCTAAAGTGTGCAGCACCGCGTCCTGCTGAGGTGTGCAGCACTGTACAATTTTCTTACAAATTATACTTGTAAAATTTTGTCTTCTCATGAAATCGTGTGCATACCTTAATAGTTCGCCTTTTAATATTTGGGAAAGTCCGCCTTCAAAGTCGACCTAAGAGAAAAATCTCCGCAATCGGTGGCTCTTACTCTTCGTACACCTGTCGTGTCGCAACGCACCTAAGCTTGGGTGTTTTCTCGGTCTCATCCTGCCGTCACCACCGTGCCTCGGTACGCACGCAATCGCGGACCTTTTTACCGTTGTCGTCATCATCTAACTATCTTATCGGCATGACGCATCCGCCGAATTCTCAATATTTGTTACAAGCCACCTTCATCATCATCATGAGTTGCTGCTAAATTTTTTGGCCAGCATGGGCCAGCGTTGAGTTTCAGCGCGGGAGTGACATGGGCAGAAGAATGATACAACGCCAACGGCCTTAATCTCCTTATTATGTCTATGGCTCCGTGCCATTATTCGAAGTTGGTCCTCAGGACGCGTTTTCGCCGTGTTCCTTATCCGGAGGGAAAAGATTCCCTAAACTTCTCTGTACTTCACGGGGCCGTAGGACTGTTGTCCATTCTACTTGACAAATCACTCCTAGGAGTAATGTGGCTAATAAGCCTCATATATGCTTATTTCCACTTTTTAATCGATTTGCCATAGTGCCCGGAATGTATAATGTGTTCTCTTTACTATTTGTTATCTTCCAAGAGGAAATTTTGTGAAGTAGGAGGCAGAGAGCGAGTTTATTTTTGTAACCTTTTCGTATTAAATGTAAACCTTAACTTTACTAATTCTCCTTTCGCTCCAACCCGATTTCCGTAAGCTATGCTGGAAACTATTTAACTTAACTCTCACAGAGCCTCTATGGGAAAATTTTGTATAAGCACCGAGTATTGCTGAGGTGTGCAGCACCGCGTCCTGCTGAGGTGTGCAGCACCGAATGTTGCTGAGGTGTGCAGCACCGCGTGCTGCTGAGGTGTGCAGCACCGTGTGCTGCTGAGGTGTACAGCATCGTGTGCTGCTGAGGTGTGCAGCACCGGGAGCTGCTGAGGCGACAGAGAGCAGCCCAGCAAGGCCGCTGCCGCTCGCTCAGAGAACGCCTTTGTGGAAGTGTCAGGTCCAGCTTCATGAAATTGATCCTGGTCTGATAGATGGCGGTGCTGAGAGGGGAAGAGAAGTGGATAGCAGAAGATGCGAGAGAACGTGGGCAGTGAGCACGATAGGAGTAGCGAGTGGGTGGGAGTGAAGAGCAACGCTACAATTTGAATTTTTTGCTGGTGACGTTGATTGAAATGAACTGTAGTCAGAAAATTAGGACTTTTCTCTCGTGAGACAAAGTGAGAGGAGTGGAGGTGGACGAGATAGGGTGCATGAAATGAACAGGTGAGGCGATAGAAGATCGAGTGACTAACGGCAATTTAAAAGCTAGTGAGAGGTAGTTTGTTCAATCAATTAATTTGATCACTTGCAATATAAAGCCTGAGTACGATGACGCAATCAGAAAACAACGATAACCTCTGTATAACTGTACGCGTGTTATATCACTGGTCAAGCTCGCTAATGCCGGACGTCCATCGTTAGTAAATCAAAAGGTCCACCACAAAATTAGCTGCATTGCGATGATCCAAACACGACAGCAGGAGAAAGTTTGTAATAACGAGTCACGCCGTTGTTAAAAGTAGGGCATAGGTAACAGAAGAATGGAAATGCTTTATTCTCGTGTCTTTCTCATAGAAAAAAGTCACTAGGATCTAAGGACTAAAATTCTAGAACTGAGTTGGCGGTGCATATGAACGTCTGCTGAGAATCTCAGTCTAGTGACAAAAACTACTTGGCAATGCTTTGAAAATGGAACTTTGTGAAAAAGTGATTTCAAGTTAAAGTTACGAAAGCCAAGGGTACACAAGGATCTTCAATGCGTGCGAACGTTTTCTGAGTATGCTAGTCAAGTGACTGAGAAACCATGAAGTAAATTTGATGAAAATTCATTAAATATACCTCTAACTGAGTGTAAAGAACTTTGATATTATGAGGATGCCCTAAGAGTAGCCCAGAGAGTTAGAAGCGCCGGTGAGAATGGCTGGAACATGAGCGCTTCAATCCAAGGATTGCGTCAGGCAAATTTGCATAATTTATCGGCAAATACGCATAGGATACATACTTCAAAACAGTCAACAATATTGAACTTGAGTAATGTTTTCTTCAAAGAGTGATATGACTCACAAAAATTACGTAAGAACTGTTACATGAAGTTCTGTTCAAGTAAAACTATGGTAATCGCATTGAAGAAGGAATATATTGAGTATTCAGTGAGAACACTTTGAGTGTAGGCTGATTTTTAACAAAACGCTTTGAGTCACACTCAAGTAAAACAGTTTTCTATACAAATTACGGGAGAGTTATTCCAGTAATCGAAAACAAATTCACTACAATGAACTAATCTAAACAATCCATCGTCTGTGTTCACTGCTCATGTTTACAGCCTTGATTTATCAATAAAAAGTTTTATGAAATGGGTGCACAGGATACTTTAAATAATTAATAGAACACAGAAAGCTCGCGGATACAAGCCCCACACTGGAGAATTTTTAAGTCTCTCATTTTGGGACGAACTCCAACTATTATTTTAAGCTTTTCATCTTATTAAAAGATGGAATTGATGAAACGGACGCACGAGCACAGCGACCGTACCCTAAATTGCCAAGTCAAACTCAAACTCATAATGTGGTGAACTTTAAAGGCTTCAGAGCTCCTTTTACAGACACTGTTTGTAAAAGTGAAGAAATGAATGACATTTTACCGACCGAAAACTGCATTCGATTGGAAAAGTTCTCTTGTGGTGCACATGCGCCCATCGCTAAGTGCGTAGAAATTTTGCAAAAGTAACTGTGAAAAGTTTCACTGGTTTCCAGGTTGATTTTAAAATGAAATTCTAATTGAGTGGTGGGACTCAAGGTCAAGGTCGACACGTATTGTTTAACAAAAATATAATTTTGGCCCAACATATGCTACCTGACCTGAAACTTGGTGCTGTTATTTATTGAGGTTAGAAAATTTTAATTAGATCAAAAATTAAAACAACTTAATCTTGTAGGCTGTGAGGAACATAAACAAGTTAACGCCGCACAACTTGAAAATTAGCAATTTTTCCCACTGTATTTCCAAGAAATTGTGAGAAAGTTCCTTGCCCAGGAAACTTGGACTTTTTTACGCCGATCAGGAGTCTTGAAACGACAGCATTATTCATTACACATAAAAGAGCTCACAGCTGAAAGTATAATGAACTGTAATGAAAAAATAATGAAGGTATTCTAGATTCATGAGAAACCTCTATTCTGCTACATTCGTGACACGATTTTTCTAAAGAAAAAGTATTTTGGGCTTAAGAATTGGCAGCATTATTTATCAGAAAAAACAATGAACTTACGCGCATTAAGTATATCATCTCCTGAAATGGCACATTGCATAGGTTGCATATATTGGTAAACGGAATATATCAGTACAGGTAAGAAATTACTTACACCCATGAGGCCACTATAAAATGACCTCGCGCGCTTGTACATACAAGGGGGCACATTAAAAACCGTTTGAAAGTGAACAGCTACAATTCAAAACTCATAAATACGAGTTGTGTCTTAGCAAGTTGACCTCGATAGATTAAACTGAAATTCAGCATTCAACTTAAATTTAAAGTCAATTGTAGTCCGCAATTTTGAAAACAGATAATAACTGGATAATCGTGCCTGCATTTAACTTTTATGAAGTATTTATGAAAGTTGAGTTGGTGAATACTGGTCGGCGAGCAGCATTATGAAAGTTTCCTCGGTGTACACTGGCTGCTCACGTCTCGACCAACGAGTTAACATCAAAAAATAAGGAAACGGTCAGTCATATTTGGGTTACTCCGTACGTGAGGCGTTTTTGGCCAGTTTTGCTTCGTGGGTATCGGTGACCTGTTGTGGCCATTAATTCAGCCTTATTTTTAATATCTAATTAAGAAAAGCTTTACATAAAATTTTGGCGTATTAGCTTATGTTATTTATTTATCCATTGGCAAAGTATTGAAAAACGTTTCACAAACTTCAAGATGCGAGCACCAAATTTTTCACTCAAAAGAACGCATTTTAAGGCTCTGTGAATGCTGAAACGCATTTACTGTGAAATGCTCCTAAAAAAGTCGTAGGTACGTTTGTTAAAAATTTAGAGAAAGTCTCTAACTTAATCTTTTCCCTTCGATGTTTGGAATATCGTCTTCGCCATATCTCTGATGATGAATAAACTCAACTCATTTTCGAGAGTGCTGTCAACATGAATAAGCGATCAAAACTTGAAACTAATATTCCTAGAAAAAAAATTTCTTCAAAATCATTCACCTTTTCTGGAAGAAGTGAGCATTCAAATTTATGAGAACTGCAAGAACGTTTCATAAGTATGTAATACTATTCATGAACACTCTCCCTTTGACCTTGTCCAACAGCAAAATTTCAAACGTCTTGCTCATACTTCCCATAAACTGGAGCGAGCGAATTCGAACATCCAGAACAGATACATTAACTATGCTTTCAAGGGAAAACCCTGGAAGAAGAGCACTCCGAACAGTCGCGGGACGCTGGGCGATGTTAGGAGACATAATGGGGACATTCCGCACGAGCGGGCAACCGGCACACAGAGAGGCTCGTGCTCAAATAAGGGCGAGAAAAAATCAGTTTTTGTTTCTCAAGACGCCCCTCAGAGCTTTGCCACGCCTAACGTCAAACCGATTTGCTCGTTTGGGTAAAAGACCCATATTATTTCAGTACGTTAATGCTTTGTACGTTTGAATCTGTCTGGTCCCCATCAGCTTTGTGCGTTTGAATGAAGGACCAGAAATAGAATAATACATCCCAATCAGCTGTGTTTGGTTGAGCTAAAATACAAGCGTTAAGAATTAAACCCACCATCGGCTTCGCTCATTTGAGCATAGGGTTAACGTTCATAATTATACCATCAGCTTTGCTTACTTGAGTAAAAAAACAATACAGCCACCTTCAGTTCTGTTCGTTAGAGTAAAGGAGCAGAATTGTAAAAATAGCCTCACCATTAACTTTGTTCGCTAAAGTAAAAGACCAGAAACAAAATAATACGCCCCAGCAGTCAAGTTTTCCGAGTTCAGTACTCACAAATGAATGAGAATTAAAAATTTTTCGAACATTCTCATTGTGGTTTACACCAAGTTAATACGCTCAACCATTTGAGGTTATTCTTGTACGTGTTGAGGTTGGATAAGTTGAGGCTGCTCCTTAATGGTGCCCTTCAAATTCACGCAGATCTTTGCACACAAAGTACAAAGAATCGCGTGAGTTCGCCTGTGCTGTGAATGGTAAAATCAACTATTTGTCTTACGAACGGCCACAACACGTACGTCTTTCGCTTTGTGCTCCGTGCAGTGTTAGAATTCGACTTCTTTCGAAGCATTATTTATAAAGGAGGACTTCAATACCTAATAAACGTAAAAAAGTTGTATTGAGTATTCATTTGTGATGCATTAGTGAATCTTTATTTTACGAAAGGCTGCAATGCCCCTTATTCGTTGAGGAACAAAAACCAAAGATACGAAAATTAGCATTGTGTAGCATTGAATAACTAGCGTTAAAATAGAATCTGAAAACAAGAACAAGCCAGCCGCGTGAGCCATTTTCGAACCGCTGCCACATCTCAGCGAAATAGACTGAAAAGAGACGTTGCGGGATCAACTGAAGCTCAAATTTTTGCAGCTTTCCGTCGTTAGCAAACTGCGGCGAGCACAAAATAATAATAAAAAACTATATCGGATTCAAAACATACACTTCTTCATGTGAAAGCTTTAAATAGTTAATCGCTCACTGTCTCTTGTAAGGCGTAAAATTTCCTTTGTATCTAACATAGATGATGGTTAAGTCCTTGGACTTGCAAAATAATGAATACATTATTTACTCAGAGGAATAATGTAAAATAACTCCAGCAATAATGAATGTGGACCTTCATCTACATTTTGAATGATTATTAGCCTACATGTATTTCTTCAGTTCGAATTCTAAACTCGAACCTGTCTGAGAAATTTTGTGTCGCGCCACTTAGCAGGTCTTGAGGAATTTTCGCTCATGCCTTTATGAAGGAACGCTGCAAAGCGGCAGATGTCATGAGGCAAGAAGCACGGGGATGGAACAAACAAAAAATGATTAGATTAGGATCAGGTGATGAAGGGAGACATATGCCCTACTTTAGCACTTTGACACGCAGTCCTGACTCCACTACTATCGTCGGACCAGTTTGACGTGTGAGAAAATGCGTTATCACGTTCAAATGCAAACATGATTTTAGAATGATTTTTTAGCTACCTCTACCGTTGAAATCGAAATTTATTCCATGCCTAAATATTTATTTGGTTTTTTCACTTTGCTAAACGAAAATTAAATACTTCCATGCCCTGCAAATAGCCCCCNCCCCCCCCCCCCCCCCCCCATAGTGACAGAGGCGGGGTTTGACAACTAAAAACACGTCTTCGGAGGCCTGCAATGTCTTTCCTAACAATTTATCACTAGACGTTCAAGTTCACATTAATATTGAAAAGTTTTTCGTCTGAAGCACGATATCATCTGCGAGCGTTCCCTCCTTGAAGTTCTTTCAAATAGTTTTGCCCCTAGCCAATCGCTATTCCTTTTTGAAAGCTGTGAATTTCTTCCGCATTTTCATGTAAAATGGCGGTTATTCAGATATTTTTGACGATGTTCTTTTGGTTTGTTCACTTATATTTATTTCTCGGGCTGACTTTCGCATCGACCTGTTCAGGCTTATTCCAGCCCTCGCTTTGACAGTCTTACTGGGAGGAACAAGGATTTCGAAGGCGTTCACTTCGGGACCGATCTTGTAGTTCCGAGTTCGTCGAACCGACGCAATACGTGATCATCAGTTTCTCTTAGCCGCGAGGCATAATTTGACAAAAGCTGTATGTTTATCACTTTGTTCACAGGTTATTTATTCACGTCACAAGACATTTATTAAATGGTATATTACGGAAAAGACTGTAGAGGACGAGACATTTATTGAAATATATGAACCTTTCCTAGAATAAGAAATCGATGCTGACAATGGTGCTTTACTTCGTACCTGACATTTGCGCAGAGACTCGCCATTCACTAACATCAAGAATTTATGAAATCGCCATTCCTATCAGCGGTGATTTAAATTTATTTTCAACGACTAAAATTATCCTTTCATGCTGTTGTGGAAAAATTGTATGTTTTAGATGGTAGATGCAGCCAATAATAGAATAATACATTAAGTAAAACGAGAAAGAACGTCGTGGAGCTTAATTACACTTCGGCAAAGGGACATCGGAACGTGCAAAGTCTACTTGCCTTGTTGGTTGAGCATCCAGGCAAACCCTACTGGGCAAGCTAAATACACCGAACTCAGAATCTCAATTTAGTGTAAATTTATCGCCGGCGCATCTATAATTTTAGCCGTTCTGAAAAGGATACGCAAAGTACTATAGGTTTTGCAAAAGGCGGCTAAAACTGTGAATGAAACCACAAAAAATTTAGACTTAGCATGGTCGATTGGCGTCCAACATTACACCCTATTTAAAATGATTAATCCCTTTCACAAGTTTCATTTTACCGCTAAAGCAAACTTTTTTTGGCGCTTTGCATCTGCTACCGTTATTGCGTACAGAGGAAACGAAGGAACAGGGCCCTCTTTTGTATAATTGCTGTATTCGAGAAGTGAAGTTTTTGACAGCACGAAAACCCTAATTTCAAATCAAACATTCGTTTGTTCACAACGAAACAACTGAGCAAAATTGCTTACTGACATTCCAATAGAAGTTATCAACACCAAGGGTCCTTATAATTAATTTCCTCGTTGTTTAGGCCACCGAAGTGAGGCTGTGAGGCCGAGAAGAGAGCAAGTGCAGAGAGGGGCGTGTTACAGTGCGAGGAAGGGGGAGGGCACACGGGGGGAGCTCTGGAATCAATATGGCGTGCATGAGAGCAGAGGGAGCCGGGGCTATGCAAAGTGGGAGAGACAACCAAATGTTGCTCCAGCACACTGTGGGGTATTATCGTGTGCATGTAACTTGTTTCGTAAGTGATGCCAGGTGTAGTTGCTCTCACTGATATAATGTTTTTATACTTTACTTTGTTCGCAAATATTTTGGTTCAAAGTGATGTTCTTGTCACTCAAATAATGTTTATGCCACTTAAAATTCCTTTTATAGGACATGTTTTTGTTCACAGGGATCTCAATATGACATAGGTGAAAGTATTTTAATAATCACCATTTGTGAAGAAATTATCAATAACAATGCCTTAGCTCTGTGTCCAGAGACAAATGTAACAGTTATGGTTTTGTGTCAAGCTATATCACACATCAGCGAGGAATTTTTAAATTAAGGGAAAGCAACGTTCATCACTTCAAGTTACAATCGACAAAATTCTTCACCATTGAGCAAAGCTTCTTCAATTGGCCGCAAATTTGAGTAGAAAATATCGTCTGAGATCTGTTTCTGCCGTACTCGTCATGTCCACACAGCTGTAAAGTCAATGGGGTGTTTTATTTAAACACGTTGCCTCACTCATCAGCTTTTCAAAGGCGACTAGCGCCAGGACGTAATGACGGTTACCCCCTGTTGTACCAGTGCCCATTTCAAACACCTAGGTAGGGAAGTAAATTGAGAAGAAAATTTTTCTCCTCCCTGTAGGAAGAAACAAGGGGATGAAGGAATCGAACCCTTCTCACAAAATGCAAGGGCTCCCAACCGCCATGCGACGGTTGTTGAATATGAATTGATTAAATCGTAAATCAAGTCTTAATTCATTATTTCTACATGTGCACCAGCACAGTCTTTAGAAATAACACGAACACAAGATGTTTTACAGATACAATAATGGTATTCCTCTGAGGGGACTTATACCAGCTAATTGCACAGTTTTTTGTGATCTTTTCTATTTTTCCAAAGCCGCAAGCATTCATCAGTACCTTAATTTATCGAGTGTGCCTCAGCAGTGGCCATGCAATCATAACGCATGTACCGTACGTGGTTTATTGTTTGATCTTGAAGTATCCTAATTATAAAAAGAAAACAAACCTACTTAATATATCCTCTGATTTTTTACTTTGCCTACATCCTTTTTCGCCAATTTCTGGCCCATCTGAAACCCTATGAGAAAATGACGCATTTGGTGTGCACACGGCTGGTCGCTCTTGAAGTCTTCATAGTTAGTAAACTATTTGACAGAACGACTGACGTAAGCAACTAGCTTTGTGAAAATATTCAATGAAGACTGAACCATATGAATTCGTAGGAAATACGTACCATTTTACCATCTGCTCTAATTTTTTTACAATTGAGCAGAGAAAGTCCTTTTCTTTTACTCGTGGGAAACATCCTTCATTCATCTACTTTGTTAACAGGCATTATTAATAGCCGGTCCAATATTTGTTAGACTTGTGATGCGTTGTCATTTTCATCATTAACGCTTGTTTATTATCAGCAGGACACATCGCTCAATTTATCGCCTAATATGGCGAGCAATGCGATTATTACTCTCTAGAGACTTTAATAAATAGGCATCCAAACATGAGGATGATGCCTTTTCCAAGTTTGCTGTGAAATTTGTGCATGTCGTCCCCATGTCTTTCTTGATTCTGTTTATGAAATGATGTAACGTACTTTACGCTCTACACCAAATGGGCCGTGGGTAGAACATTCATCGGACTCAAGGCACCCTGGATTGAAGCGTTCGAAGCGTAATCAAAATTGTAGTACATTATGTCCTTTTAAAGTTTGATTCTTCCTCCGTAACTCTTCAGAGGTATTTGTACTTTCAAAAGAACCTTCATGTCTTTGTCTAAGCGCTTAGAAGTTAAAATTGATTTGCTGTTACAGAGATTGTACGAAAAATGTTTACGGTTCAAATGTGCAGGTCTTAGACTGCTCTATGTAAGTCCCTGTGAGAATAGTTTGCAAGCCTTTTAAGCTCAATGGTACTCATGTGTGTAGCATCGAACAACTCGTCAGGTATAGCTAGTTCACGTACACGAATGTCATGACGTGTAATATGTTGAATACATACCCACAAAAGTCAATCTTTCATTTCTGTTTTTATTGCTTTGTTGTTTACTTAAACGACGTGACCGAAATAACAAATTTAAACTCTATATCAATAGATTATATATACAGTACTTTGTTGTGATCAGTCTTTAAATGATGTTTCAGTAGTCACTCGGTGCGTAGCTACTCTACTAGTATTTACGTAATTGCTACAATGGGTCGTTAAAACTTCAAGTCCGACCTAACTTGCCATTTAATGCTAGTGAACGCAACAGCTGAACGATCATTACTGCAGCATCTGCGAATCATAGTTCAAGAAATGGATGAATACCATGGGTAGCACTGAGAACTTTCTATTGCCCTGACTCACACGATCACAGTCACATGGCTTGGATGTCGTACTGTCATCTGAGGTACAGTAGCATTCCGTGACTGTGGGATACTTTCCTGGTCTTACATTAATTTTAAAAAGCCTTTCCCTCAGGTTCAGACCCCGCTCTACCACCAATTCCTCATTCTGAACTCATGTCTTAATGAAGAGTTTTTTTTGACGAGGAATGCAGGATTATTCGAGTTTGCTTTTCAAATCGCGGAGCGCAAAACTTCGAGTTCTCCTGGGTGCCCTCATTCTGATCGCTCTCCCCTCGCACCGCAAAACACACTGTCAGCCATTCAGGTCGATTAACATTCCAGGCAAGTTTAATTGAATTTAGCCGGCACTGAGGGGACGCTCGGTGCACGCATGCGCAGTAGCGATGTGTCGTCAAGCTACGTCCGGTAGCGCAGCCAAGCTTCAGATGGAATCATTGTACAAACGACATCGATTTAATGTCATATATTCCGCTGATGAATGTATTTTGAACTTGTTATAACTCGGTGTTTTTGTATTTCTTCAGATAGTTGAAAATAACCAAAATTTGGTCGAAACGTTCTCTTTTTTATTGAAATGTTTTTAAAGAAATATGATTTCAATTGAAGCGATTTTTTTGTTCTTTTAACCGGCAGGCCGCAGCCGAGACGGTTCAAGAAACGGTTTGTGAAAAATACAAAAATTTCTTGAGATTCCTTCCCGACTCGCGCGCCGTCAAAACACAAAAATTCATTAACTTCATTCACTTGTAACTTTCGAAATAATGCACCTATCGAGTTCAAATTACTCTCAAAAGAAAGAATGAAATATTATTTAGCGAAAATTGTAAATGCCAAAATTCCTTAGCATTTACAGACAACAGGGAGTGAAGTTCCCGTAACCCCTTAATGAAAGGCAGATTTTTTCGATGAGCCTCATTTTGTCTCGACTCTAATTTCTGAACTCTTGCACCTAAAAACTTCATATAAGTTTCAATTTCAACATCAAGTCATTTTACAGGCTAAAATGTAAGACAAAATTCTCATATGCTTTCTGGGGAGGCAAGGAGCAAAGTTCCCGTAACCCTTCAATAGTCGGTCGATTTTTTCGATGAGCCTCATTTTGTCTCTTTTCTAATTTCTAAGCTTTTGCACCTAAAAACTTCAAATTAGTTTTAATTTCAACATCAATTCATTTTACATGCTTAAATGTGAGACAAAACTCTTTTACGCTTTTTGGGACGACAGGGAGCGAAGTTCCCGTAACCCCTCAATGGGAGACAGATTTTTTCGATGAGCCTCATTTTCTCGTTATGCTAATTTCTATACTATACTATCTAAAAATTTTATATTAGTTTCAATTTTTAAAGCAAATCATTCTTCACGCTAACGTGTACGACAAAACTCTCATACACTTCCTGGGAGGGCAGGGACCGAAGTTTTCGTAACCCCTTGATTTGAGACAGATTTTTTCGAAGAGCTTCATGATCTTTTTGCGGAAATTCCTAAACTACTAGTAGGACCCGTGGAAATTCCACGGACAATCCCACAGTTAAGTTAGGTGGACCCGGTCATCATCGGCTTACCAATTCCAACACAACCTATTCTAACCAAACCTTCCAAACATATTCTAACCTATCCTATTCAAACCGTTCCTGATAATATGTCAAACATAAACACCGTGAACCCATGATGAAAATTCCGTCAACATCACCTAACCTACCTTAACCTTTCCTAACCTAACATATCTTACCCTAACTTAAACCAATGTCATCATTCAGCTAGGTGGACCGTGATAAAATTCAGTCAACATTCAATGTTACCTTACTAATTCTAACATGACATATTCTAACCAAGCCTAACCTACTCTTATTTAACATATTTCAACCAATCCTACCCAAACCTATAGTAACCAAACCGATCCTGATAATGTCAAACAAAAAAAATGTGGACCCGTGAAAAAATTCCATCAACATTACTGAACTTATGCCAACCTAACCTATCCTAACCAAACATCATCACCTAACCAAACCGATCCTGATAATATGTCAAACATAAAAAACGTTGGACCCGTGGTAAAATTCCTTCAATATTTTCTAACCCATGCTACCCAAACCGATCCAAACCTAACATATCGTAACTGAACCCATCCCCATAATACGTCAAAAATAAAAAACCGTGTCCAGTGAAAAAATTCAGTCAACATTACCTAACCTATAACTACCTCACATTTCTTTAACCTATCCAAACCTAACATATCTTTAACCTATCCAAACCTAACAAATCTTCAACCTATCCTAACCTAACATATTTTAACCTATCCTAACCAAACTTTCCCCAATGTCATTGCTAAGCTAGGTGGACTCGTGAAAAAATTCGGTCAAAATTCAGTCAAAAATTCTATCCTAACCTATCCTAACATGTATACACCAACCCATCCTATGCTAACGGAAGCTTTCCTGATAATTTGTCGAACATAAAAAACCGTTCACCCGTGAATAAATGTCGTCAACATTACGTAACCTAAGCTGACTATCCTACCCTAACCTATCCTGACCTAACCTATCCTACCCTAACCTAACCTAACCCATCCTAACCCTACCTATCCTAACTCAACTTAAACCAATGTCATTGTTAAGCTAGGTGGAGCCGTGAAAAAAATTCGGTAGACATTACCCAAGAGATTCTAACATAACATATTCTAACCTAACTCATGCTAACCCAAGATACACCAACCTATCCTATCTATTCTGCTTGTTACCTTATATATAGTATCTTTGTAGACACGATACCGCGAGTCACGGCGCCTTCATAATAATGAGCAGAAACCCGTGTGAATTACACGGTTTCAATAATTAACTCACTTCCAAGCATATAAGGTTAAAGTATGAAGGAAATGTATTTTACTGGCATTCTTTGATTTGGAAAGATTTCTGAAATAATTACTGTAATTTAAAATCAAATTTTAATGCAATGCAAAGTTTAAAAATATGGAAGAAAAAAAACGATAGAAAAAAAAAACAATAAAAATAGAAAAAATTGAACTAAATAAAAAATCAGAAAAAAGAAATAAAAAAGAATAAAAATAGAACAAAAAAGTAAAAATAAAAAATAAAAAAGTAGATACAAGGGAAAAAATTGAATAAAATGGAAATTAAAAAAAACAGATATAAAAAGATCGAAAATAATTGAAAAATCACAAAAATATTTTTTTAAAAAGAGAAAATAAATAAATGAAAACTTTTGAAACAAAAAAATGAGCAAATTGAAATGAAAATTTTTAAGAATTGAAAAAATGTAACGAATAAAAAAGTCAACAAATTAAAATGAATTAACAAATTAAGAAAAATTAACAAATTACAAAAAATTAACATATTACAAAAAATTAACAAATTAAAAAAATACCAAATTAAAAAAAATCATGAATAACAACATTAACGAATGAAAAAAATTGACATATTTAAAATGCAAAAAAAAATAAAAAAATGTAAATATATATAAAAAATCTGTGATAAATAAAAACAAAATAAAAAACACGATAAACAAATACTTATCCTACCATAACCTAATTAAACCTATCCTATCGTGATAAATTGTCAAACGTATTAATTCATGTTTCCTAACCCAACCCAATCTAACCAACCCATCCTCTCCAGCCTATTGGATGTAGAGCGTTACCCACGAACTTAGTTTTAAGCGTATTAATATATAGATGGCACCTATGAACTCCAAATTAGTTGCAATTTGTAGAGAAAATCATTCTCCACGCTAACATCTATGAAAAAACTCACATACGCTTCCTGGGGGGACAGGGAGCGAAGTTCCCGTAACCCTCAATGTGAGTCAGATTTTTTCGATGAGCCTCATATTGTCGCGGTTCTACGTTCACATAATTGAAACTTTTGAAATAATGCACCTATCGAATTAAAAGTACTCTAAAACGAAAAATTGAAACATTCTTGAGGAAAAATCGTATAGGCCAATATTATTGAGCACTCACATACAACAAGGGGATACGCTGTCGCTAGCTCCCAATTCTCAGATAACATGTGTTTCCTTGCAGGCATTAATCTACATTAGAATTACAGCTCATACACTTCTCCAACGGACTAGCTATTGCATAAATGTTTTGCGCGCTCTTACCGGAGGGAAGAAGCGCAGCTCCCATTTGCCTCTTCAGCTTTACTTTCAAAATCATCAACGAAATCACTAATTCCGATGAGAGAATGTCTGAGAGGCAAACATGCTGAAATCATACATCAAATAACGTTGTTATATTTCAAATTTGTCATTACATAAAACGGAGTAATAGTTCTTTAATGATGTTCAATGTAATGGTGATAAAATTTGTTCAGAAAAGGAAACAGGTTGGGCCAGTGGCTCAGCCAGCCGAAAATTTCGTAGGGGCCATGATCCCCAAAAATAATATTGGGGGCTTGAGGGGGCCTGAAATAATATTGGCCTTAAATAATTTCGGTCGCAGACATTAATTATCAACAATCTTGTTTATCATTTTACTTAAAACGGCGACTGAAATTGGCCTCCAGTTCGATGTTCTTTGGCGGGGTTGGCTTGGTTGGCTTGGTATATTTTTTGGTTGGCTTGGTTTTCATGGCCGCCCATGGCTGCGCTACTGGGTTGGGCAACGGTTGAATGAAATAAGGAGAATAAGTAAACACGGGAATATCGTAGTCGTTGGTTTCCGTGTTTACTGATTCTAGTCGTTGGCAATTTTCTGTTGTATTGGAACTAAAGTTGAGGTCAGTGTCGGGAGGTCGGTGTTGTAGGGTTAAAGAGTAATAGGTATGAATACGCTGTTTAAAACTTTGAAAAAAATAATATTCAAAAACATTGCATATTTTGTTCCTTTTTGAAAAGCATTTTAACTCTGTTTCATTTACTTTTGGGTTTACGTAATTGCCAATATATTTTAGAAAAAACTGGAATCGAAAAACTGGAACCTGTCTTCCAAAAAAACGTAGGAGAGTTTTATCTTACATTTTCGCATGTACAATGACTTGATGTTGAAATTGAAACTAATTTGAAGCTTTTAGGTCCAATAGTTTGGAAATTAGAGTCGAGACAAAATGAGGCTCATCGAAAAAATCGACCGACCATTAAGGGGTTACGGGAACTTTGCCCCTTGCCTCCCCAGAAAGCGTATGAGAGCTTTATCTAACATTTTAGCATGTAGAATAACTTGATGTTGAAATTGAAATTAATTTGAAGTTTTTAGGTGCAATAGTTCAGAAATTAGAGTCGAGACAAAATGAGGCTCAACGTAAAAATCTGCCTTTCATTGAGGGGTTACGGGAACTTCTCTCTCTGTCCCCCCGGGAAACGTATGTGAGTTTTGTTATACATTTTAGCGTGGAAAATGATTTTCTCTACAAATTGAAACTAATTTGGAGTTCATAGGTGCCATAGTTTAGGAATTACAGTAAAAAGATCATGAAGCTCATCGAAAAAATCTGTCTCCCATCAAGGGGTTACGAAAACTTCGGTCCCTGCCCTCCCAGGAAGTGTATGAGAGTTTTGTCGTACATGTTAGCGTGAAAAATGATTTGCTTTAAAAATTGAAACTAATATAAAATTTTTAGATAGTATAGTATATAAATTAGCATAACGAGAAAATGAGGCTCATCGAAAAAATCTGTCTCCCATTGAGGAGTTACGGGAACTTCGCTCCCTGTCGTCCAAAAAAGCGTAAAAGAGTTTTGTCTCCCATTTTCCCATTTGAAATTAAAACTAATTTGAAGTTTTTAGGTGCACTAGTTCACAAATTAGAGTCGAAACAAAATGAGGCTCATCGAAAAAATCTGCCTTTCATTAAGGGATTACGGGAACTTCGCTCCCTTTTGTCTGTAAATGCTAAGGAATTTTGGCATATACGATCTTCTCTTAATAATGTTTCATTCTTTCTTTTGAGAGTAATTTGAACTTGATAGGTGCATTATTTCGAAAGTTACAAGTGAATGAAGTTAATGAACTTTTGTGTTATGACGGCGTGCGAGTCGGGAAGGAATCTCAAGAAATTTCTGAACTTTCCACAAACCATATCTTGAACCGTCTCGGCTGCGGCCTGCCGGTGCTCTTTTATTCATCGACAAATGACAGTCTATGAGCCTCTTTTAGTGCGGTGCTTTTCAAAATGATGGTCAACGTTGCTATTGCTTCGCATTCAACTGTAAAAGAAACTTCATTATGTTTTATCGTATATACGGTAATTATACAGTATAGTATACACTTAGTGTATTTTAGCGCAGGAGTAGCGTTGAATTGCTTGTTTTCTTCACTTACCCTAAAATATTCGAAACTTGGAAGATTAGCTGAAAATTAAATATTGTCCTTGAAGTAAAGTAACCGACCTATCAACCGTCTATCGGTCACTGAAAACTTAAATCCATACAATCGTGAGGCAGCGAAACCAACGAGACGCATCTGTTGCTACGTGCAGGCTTTTTCGTGTTGCAGCTAATTTAATTCTTTGTCGGTTTCACTTATGAGAAGAAATGTTCAAAGCGTTACTTGGTGAAAGTTCAATGAGGCATAATAGAATAGGAAGAACTCCTACTCATTGAGCTTGCACATCACTCACTTCTTTGTTTTAAGTTAAGAGGCTGAAAAATTTTAGCTATTACACGATTGTGATATTACAGCGATCACTAAAGAGGAAAGATAAAGATGTTCTTGTTCATGACAGTGCTAACATTCGGGTGTTTTTGAAATCATGAGAGCGAAGTATAATTTTAATATACAGTGTTTGTTACACCTTTTTTCGTTTTATAACCACACGTCAAAACAATATAGCAACAGTTTGCACAATCATATAACACCGAATTAAAACCAATAACAGCTGCTCAAAATATAACAACATCCAGTACAAATCCAGTGACGATGCTGTAAAATTGAAAACAGCTGCAAAATGTAATGACATAGACAAATAAATGTAACGTTGCTTTAAATTGTACAACACTCTCAGAATGTTGCAACAGACGTTCATTTTCTTTAACAAATAATCAAATCTTGTAACAATGCTTCATATAGCCAGTATCACAGGTTCAAAATAATGTAGCAGATGCAAAAAATAGTAACGAAAAGTCATAAGTTGTAACATCTTTTAAACTCCTATTGACCAGAGAAATCATTTTCCCGCACTTCCTCTTTCAATAAAAATTGAAAATAATGGGTCCAACTAAAAATCCCAAATGTCAAATTCCTGAAAGTCAAAATCCCGAATATCTAATTCCCGACCATATTTGGCAGTGGAAGAGCCGACCCGAATTGATGGTGTGTGTTACGAATTGGTGTAGTGAAGAATTGAAAATAATTGATGAAAATTCTCCATGACAGCTCGTATTTAAATTTGGTATAAATAAGATGTTTTTAACTGAACAGGATATTCGAGATTTTGATTTTCGGGATTTAGATATTCCGTATTTTGACATT
>JACJUY010000137.1:193899-240951 GCA_014220935.1 Platorchestia sp. MABIK
GTGGACAAGACGCATCCTTCACGCACACGGACGCTGCAACACACGTACATGAAAATGTGCGAACTTGACGTGGGTGCGACCGGGATATATGTCATGCGTTTTTCACGCACAAAGTCACATAATCACGGAACATTTCTTTTTATTTTCTCATCATTACAAACTTTTCCAACACAGCGTCATCGTCCTTAAAAAAGAAAAATTATTTTTTTTTTGATGATCGCCATCTTTATTTTTCGGGCATTGGAACTCACAAACAGTGTGTCCTCACAGAGCTAAAATCAGTGACTGGTTGCGGTGATGTTATACGGAGACTCTATTCATGGCACTACCTTTTGATGTAGACAATCTGTCTCACGTCAACAAAGCCGAGGAAAAAATACATTGAGGACCAAAAATCGCACCAACTCTTGACGACAAGACCACCAAGGTAACACACGATTTTAGCTTTGATCAGCGAGCGCTATGGGTTTTCATTTGTTGGGCTGATAGCGTTTTGGATGGCGCTTGCTATTCAATAGCTACTCCTACACGGCTGCCAGCGGGTCAGCACCAACACCCGTCACGGTGCCTCAAGGGAGTCCTTGTAGACGGCATCGAGTCGAGGACGAGGGAAGCTTCAAGTCGATGGTGAGGGAGGCGTAAAGTGGAGAACAAAGAAGATTTCATATCGAAAGCGAAGGAAATGCCAAAACGAGGAAAAGAAAGCTTTGGATCGAGTGCGAAGGAGGCCTAAAATCGAGGACAGGGGAAACTTCAAATCGAGGACGAGGGCAAGCTTGAATCGAGAGTAAAGAAAACCTCAAGTCGAGGATGAGGGAAACCACAAATCGAGGATGAGGGAAACTTCAAGTCGAGAACGAGGAAACTCCAAATCGAGAACGAAGGACGCCTCAAGTGATGGACAAGGGTGACCACAAATAAAGGAGGGAGACCCAAGTCGAGGACGAGGGAAGTCACAAATCAAGAAGAGGGAGGCCCAAGTCGAGGACGAGGGAAGTCACAAATCGAGGACGAGGGAAGCCTCAAGTCGAGGACGAGGGAAACCACAAATCGAGAAGAGGGAGGCCCTGAGTCGAGGACGATGCCACTATCTGCCTCCGCAGAAAGTCTCACGGGACTCTCACGAGGGGCGAACCTTCGATGTCCTCTGTTTACGAACAGAATTAGGAGGCAGTAATCGGCTAGTAAAGAAGGGCGGGGTGCTGTCACCCAATTATGCTGCGCCAGTCATGAAGGATCGACGAATTCTATGGTCGGCTCATGGCAAAATGGCACGTGTAGAGGGCTTCGCATGTGCTCTAGTTAAATCATCGTCCTCTGTTAAAGAGATCCAATTACTCATCGAAAATAGCATTTGTGTGTGGGGTTTTATCGCAGTTGAACTCGTTTTCAAAATGTGAGGTAACAAGCATCGAAACCGTTTGTGTTCAAATGAAAACGGAGAAAATTCCAAACTTTACCGGAACTGTCCATGCAAGTTGATTGAATAGCAAAGTGATGAACAGAGAGCTGTTTAGCCATCAATTTAACAACCATCTTACGCGAGAGGTAGTTTTAGTCAATATGCAGAACTCAGTCCTTCGAAAAAAATTTTCAAATCGTATTGCTTCTCAAAGCTGGGATGAAACCCACCAAACAACTTCAAGTCTTCGTGTCTTCAGGTAACTAATAGCGTCTTTTCGTCGCGGGGCTTGTTTAGGATGGGTTGGGAGATGGGATTCACACTTTTTGACTCCTTTATAAGAACTCTGAAGCGGGTGTTTCTAGATATAGGTAAGGCTCTACACTTTCAAATAATACAGCAGTGGTCGCTCCAAGATGGCTTTTTATGTGCCCAAGTAGCTACCGCACTTTTTTCAAGTTTATTTCTTCTCTTCCCTTCGTCTTTCCTATTAATCTTGATAGAGTTCTTCACATATGACTCTAACGTTGTCGTGTCTAGTCTCATTTCTTTGGTTGTTCTCACTACGACACTATTTGTAAGGCCTTGGGGCTTAGACAATCTACGTCTTCTCATAAGCAGCCAAAAATATTTTCATCAGCAAGTTCCTAGGCCTGTAATTTAGCGTGATTCTTGAGAAACGAAAGCCTAATACATTATTAATATAAATAAAAAAGCAAGGACAGTAACTCTCAAATTAACCACTTTATTTGAATCAAACAAGAGAATTAAAAAACCGAACGTTTCGACCTCTAAGGTCACTCTGCTGTCCGCTCTCACGCAGAGAAGTGCGACCTCCCCGTTCGCGTAGACGATTTTAAGATTGTTGCTATGCCGCATCTAGTCAAATAAATCTCCGTATTCTAGAATCGCTTCTTATCATGAAAGACAAGCCAGTTTTAAACGACACGCAATCCTCCTATCCATTACAAGTAGCTTCTTAATTTTCAAATATTTTTCAAATGAACTGATGTTATTAAACAACTTTTCAGATGCTGAAGATGACCTTAGAGGACGAAGCGTTCGGTTTTTTAGTGCTTTTGTTTGATTAAAATATAGTGGTTAATTGAGAGTTTTATGTCCTTGCTTTTTTACTTATTTTTAGATCATGCAAAAGACTAAATTTCAATCTTTATAATTATTAATGTAATTTTGTAAACATACATAAGTCTTCCTAAAACTTTATTAGGATAGCCCTGAGAATGAAACCTGCTTTCCTTAGACGCTTATTCCAATGCTATATTTTGTACTGAAAAAATTGTGAAAGAACGTACTGGAAATAAAGCGTAACATGGAGATTAGGCTTAGCCATTTTAGATTGTACTTCTCATACACACATACGCGTATCGGATCATATCAAGAAATGTGTGTAAATGTACACATATTGATCTTCAGAAATTTGATCCTGAAATAAAATGATTGGAGGATTTGATTCTACATTCTAGCTTAAGTTATACTCAGGCAACGAGTGCTGTCATTTCAATAGTATATCTCATGTTGGTAGAAAGGAAGAAAATTTTCAGAAGAAGAAAGTATTTTTGCGATTTTTTATTTGTTTTCTGGCTTGAAAAACAAAGAAACTTAGTATTACAGGCATAGCATGGTGCTAGCCGTGAAGAGAAAGCACTACAATATTTTAATTTAGTTTAGAGGTCGAGAGAAGCAACATACAATGGAGCAAAAGAAAAAACTCGCATGATCGCAATTTCAAATAGTTCATGTAACATGTTCATATCATGTATGAAATGAACATGTTTGAACATTTAGGTTGAAGGTCGAGAGACACAACATTCAAAGGAAAAAAAAAAAACCTGCACATAAGCGAGTTCAAATAGTTCTTGTAACATGTTCATTTGATTTATAATCCAGTTAAAAATTTTAACCAAAACCCTGAGGCAGAGGCAGCGACATTCTGACGTCAGACATGCCTCTCCTGACGTCACCGCAAGGGCTACGCTGACGTCAGAGCCACTCCTTTTGCGCCATCAGCCGAGTCGGAAGCAGAACCTGATGACAATCTGACGTCACTCCCAATTGCCACACAAAAAAGGTTATTTAATCATAATATAGCTTATATTTACGATGCCAGCAGTTTATTGGGCGTCAGTGACATACCCAACCAGCCCAAGGTCGGGGACAAGCTGACGTTCTAACGCCAAAAGCACCCTTCGAAGGATCACCGGCTGACATACTGACATCAGATGTATTCTTCGCCTGTTCACCGGCTGACATACTGACATCATAACCACTGTTCAAAACGTCAGCAGCACCTTTGATTGCGTCAGCAAACACTTCCACAGCACCTAATAAGTCCTTTATACCCACACGTATGTCAAGTTTGAAATACATCAGAGAGAGATCTAACAGCCAAGCCTGAGAGCAAACACCTTGTATTCTTTAAATAATCTCCCTACAAATTCGTTGCTTGCATTTTGTGGTCTGTTCGTTCCTAATTTTACCCTGTACACTGAACACGATATAATGGGCGCAAATCTCTCTCCTAAATTTTTCCAAGCTGCTCGTATTATATTAATATTGTTTAGAATTCATTCCCAATTATTCACGGTACAAAAATAGAGGAATCGAAAGAAGAAAAACTCTGACTTTAAAGTGGTCATGCAAGAACTGCTTTAGCAAACGAATAATAGGGCCAGCTGAATTGAGTAGGATATTATTTTGACACAGGGTACATTAGTTATATATGTACTAGGTTATCCCACTGAAATATCTTATATAGGAAAAAAATGAGTTCAACGATTAAAGAAAAAAATGAAGTTAATCTATCAATGTTGAGTGCAAATTTTTGATTTAAAATTGAATTCTATTCTTTTATAACCTACTCCCAATGTTCTCCGAGGGCAAATAATTAATTTTCAAAGAATTTATCATATTTCATGCGAATCAACTGCTGGAAGGCGTCAACTCCTTGTCCTTTACTTAACATTATTTTATTGCGAAAAAGATGCTCAAGATATTTAAACGAGATGATCAGTAGCAGAGATAGTACGAGAATACAGAGAACGTTGTAAAATTTCATAATCCAGGCTCAGCAAATTAGTCCATTCTTAATCCTTGAGGCTGCTGCAGTTAAAGAGGTGTCAGGCCGTGCATCAACGTGAAGTAGAATTGTGGGCTAGTCCTGTTCAGCAATCTGGGTCATTTCTTTTCCAACTTTTGACGTATACGAACAAAATCTCCCCGAGTGACAGTTTTTTCTTGCAACAAAGTTTAATAGTGAATAGCTCCCTCTTTACAGACCACCTTACACAGACTGTCAACCTTTCGAAGTGCTGCTGCAATGATAGGTTTTGATTGGTGCTTGGGAAGCGCTTTTGCATCTAACCATAGTTTTCCTCTCTTGTTGTTGTCGAAGCGTACTCATTTCATATCACACGTAATGAGGCGATGAAAAAATAATTTTCTTCTTGGCTGAAAAACATGAAGCTCATTGCAAGGAGTCTGTTTCTTCGAATCTCCTCACGTTGATGTGGAACAAACTTAATTACACTGTTTAACTATAAAGAATATTACTCAGATCATAAAATCTGTCCTTCATAGATTTCGGGTAACTAAGTACGAAAATACTAAAAGTGCCTGCTGGCTTGGATTTTTGAAGTATTTCATTATTTCGCTATGGGAATAAAATTTTGCGAATACCAGTTAACAAACTGTGCCTTTTATACACGTTGAATTTTGGCCTGTCGTTTGTGGTGGACGTCCGGAGCATCTCTGGGGATCATTCAGCAAAAATCTGCTAGCAAGGAAACTGACCACTTTCCTTTGTAACGCTGTTCCATTGGTAAAATGTCCTGATGGAAACGCTCTCCTTGTTCGTCACTAAAAGCCCCACAATCCCCTTGGAAAACATCAATGTGTGAATGTATGAAGTGCAGTTTTAGTGACATGGTGCTTGCAATTTTCTCATAGACAGATTTAAGTTTTTCCATTGTTGGGTTTTATAATTTTCATCACGAAAGTTGCCCAAGAATAGTGTACTAATAAAACGAAAACATTGCCAGGCATGTAACCCAAGATTGAGAATTGATTCATACTGTTTGGCTTGGAAAAGCTTGCGGATCTGGGGACTTATAATTAAATACCCCCTGTTTCACCTTTACCTTTCTTAACCATAGAAACTTTTGACATACGTATTCAAATGCACGGGCAATTTTGTTACGGGCCTTTGCAAATTCCTTCATAAGTTGAAGTTTTATGTGCAATGGTGGGACAATATTGTTAGGGTTTACTAGAGGTTCGTTTGAAACGCTTTTAGTGCAAGACATCGAAGCTGTTCGTACAGGCAATTCCTTGTGTTTTTATCGGGCATGCCTTGCGCGGCTATCCCACTCACACACTGTGAATGGCAAGAGTACTTTGTGTACCAGACTTGTAGGCCTAGCACAATTGCTTTTAGTTTGAAATCACCACATACTAGACACATATGTTGATTACAGTTGATACGAGTCAGAAGGCGTTGACACATTGGATAACTTTCTTTGCCTGCAGCTCCATAAGCAACAGGGATTGATGATCATATTGCAGAACTGTCATGCAATAACACAGCCTCCAGATCGTTTTCGAGGCGTCTATAAACAATCTCCAATTAATCATCTTCTATGTACAGAATTTTTATCTTCAGCATCAAACCTTCCACATAATTGCAAAATATTAAATCGTCACAGATGAAAAATGTAGAACGTTCTTTTTGACGATCACAATGAGTTAATATTTCAATTTTATCCTCCAGTAGGTTCCACTGCTGCAATCTGGAAGTTAAGAGTTCAGCTTTGTTCTTTGGGAGTTCAAAATCCCTAATCTGGTCATGAAGTTCACCTTGTGTGAATCTGTATTCGAATCTTTTCCAGATAAGCCCCGCCACTAATGCAACACATAAGTTCACCCACTTGTAACTTTCGAAATTATGCACCTATTGACTTCAAATTACTCTCAGACGAAAGATTGAAACATTCTTTCTTTCCGAACTGTAGACAGTACGGAAACGACTTTCTGTAAACTACATAAATTTCTGGATAAACCTATCTGAGTCGCGCGCCGTCATAACGCAAATGTTCACCCACTTGTAACGTTCGAAATCATGCACCTATCAACTTCAAATTACTCTCAAACGAAAAAATGTTTTAATTTTTCGTTTGAGAGTAAATTGGAGTTGATAGGTGCAATTATTTCGAAAGCTTCAAATGAATGAACGTATGTGTTGCATTAGTGTCGGGGCTTATCTGTAAAAGATTCCTGTATACGTTACAGGTGGTATTTAATTGTTGAAATGCTAATGATGTATCAGCATCACTGGTGCTTGGAACACTTTCTAAGACAGCAAGTTCAGTTTCATTATACTCTATATCACTGTCTGTCGGAATGCTAGCGGGGGATAGGGGACTGGCAATCCTCCATGAACCACTGAGCGAATGACTGATAGTATTCAATATTCCTCTTCTGCTTATCAATTATTTTCTTCACGCAGAGTATCATGCAGAAATAGCAATCGGTGGTATGGTTTGTTGGGTCATGCCAAACGGTGGGCACACCAAAACAGAAACTTTTTTCTCATGCATCTAAGTATTCAGGGTTGATGAGCACTTTGTACAACAAACGTGGAGAGCCCTGGTCTACGACACAACAAACACAGTATAAAACATATGCATTCTGCAGCAGTTAATGGCCGCTTTCTGAAGCTACAAATCCCTTCAGCTCAGATGTAGCAGATGTTGTCCGGTGAATTGACACGTGGCATTTGCTGAACATTCAGTGGACCACAATATTTATGTACCATGTACCGAGTCACTCATACAGCAAATCACTTTTAAACAAAGCGGTCAATAAAGTTATGAAACACACGGCGAAATTCAGTTATCCGCTTTCTAGCATGCAACAAGACTGAGCTTTGGCGCCCGCAACCGGGTTTTACAGCAGCATCACGGGGTTTGTGAGACGAACGGCGGCCAGACTTTTTCTTTTCTTTTGATTTTTCCGTCTGTAACGTGTATTTGACCTTTCGCAATTATAACGTTGCTTGGCGTTATACAAAACGTAAATAGTGGAATTACATAAAACGCCTAGCCAAGAGAGAATTTTTAATGAGGATTTTCGTCTTTAGTGAAGCAAAATTCATGCAAGGCTGCTACTTTTATTTTAGTAAAATAGAAGTTAAAATTTGTTGGAAAGTGTTATTTTTGTGGTTATTCGATTTTTTTCTCCAGAAAAATGCGCGACTCTCTGAGGCTCTGGTGATAATTTCTGGAATGAAGTGGTCGGGTATTGCTTACCAGCAGCATTTCATTTATCATTGCTTATGACTGACTGTCGCCCTCTTGGTTCAGGCTCAAAGCTGTCACCTTTTGAACGAAATTTGTGTAAACCGTCCGTTCAGTGTTAACGCTTTTAACTTAACAAGATTTATGAAACCAACTCTGAATAGTGCGGTGCTCAAAATCGATCTCAAAACAAAAACAAAAAACGTTTGATGTTTCGTAGAGCTGTTGAGGCACATTGGCCAACCAATACATGCAAAAAAATAACTCTATAGATGTCCTTCGTTTAGTTACCAACGTAGTAAGAGCGCTATGGGTTACAGTTTTGAATAAGAATGTAGAGTAAAATTGACTAAAGATTTAACAGAAATACTACTCTTATCGAGTTCATGATTGCTATGAAAGAACCTCATTAAAAGCTTCCTAGTAATTAAAATTTCTCTTGGTATGTTCACAATCGGTCGTCGCCCACACAGCAGCATAGACTCTAGAGAGAGTTTATGAGGCACTGCCTCTTTTAATTCATTGAAAAGGAAATAAGAAACAAAAGGTTAACGTACGCCTAAAGAGCAAAGGTTATCTCTGGGTAAGAGCAGCGTTCTGGGAGGTGTGACCCCATTGTCTCCCCCGTGACCTTCTTTAAAAGGGGGCTTCCATTGGGCCTACCCAGAGTCCCGGATGTTGCTCCGAGTGGCTGAGCTCCCTGGACGCCTTTTGCCTCGCTTGTGTTCATTGGCTGCTCCGAATAATGTGACACCGCTGCTCATTGGTTGTCGGGGCTCAGGTCACGTGACCTGCCGGCTCCCTCGTAGAGAACAGCTTCCCTCAGCCCTCTGGTTGGCTGCGAGAAATTTAAAGCGTCCGGATTGGCTGAGAGGATTTTTTGAAGAATCGGAGCTGGGGTTCACCGGCTCTGCCCGTGTCAGTCGAGGACGAGATTGCAGCAAAGGAGGCCAAGTCGCTGTTCTGCTCGTAAAACTCGAATTCCTTTGTCTTTGTGCTGGTACCGACTGTGATTATTACATTTTACTATTAACTGGGTATTGACGTCAGAGTGCCTACGCTAAAACTTAGCTATTTCACGAATTGACCTTTCCGAATTTCAAGCTTCTATCATCGATACTTCTATTTAATGCAAGGATCAGATCATTCAAGATGCCAAACTGTGACTCACTCCGAAAGTTTATGAAAATAATTTCTGCTTGAAAACTATCAAGTGCGATCTACTTGAAGAACAATAGTGCCGCAGCTTCTGGCGACTACATGTGACATTTTCCTAGCCATGCTTTTGACGCTGTGCAATGTTCGCCAAAAAATTGCCTGAAGAACTAAGCTCCACTAATTTTGTTACGCATATGTTAACTGGATAGTCTTAAATGAATTATTTCATTACATGTACGCAACATAAAAATGTCTTAGCAACGTCAGGTATCAGTCGATGTTGAATGTTGTAGAGAAGGCATATGAAGACTGAGGGTTGTTCAGCTTTTAAGCTCACTGTGCTGTCTGGTGGATGTTATGTTGTGGATGTTACTCTAAAATAAAAACCTGTGTTTTTTGCAAAACAATATTTTCACATAGGTAAACTTTCAGTTTCATGAGTTTAAACTAGAAATGCATTCAAAACGATAAGTATTCCCCGTACCGACACGGCACTAAATTGTTACTTCATTTTTCCGCTCGTCCCATTTTACATTTTTAACCATTTCTATGACACTGATGTCTTATTCCTCAGAATTTCTCCATTGTTATTGAAATATTCTAAATTCAGTGAGAAATTCCTAGTCGGAGCACACCGTGATCACTGCAGTCACGTAAGGGCCATTTCAGGTCATTGTGATAACTTCCGTAGGTCAGGCAGAGTACTAATTGAATACGAGAGAAGGAATAGGCTTACTTCACAAAATACCTATTGGAGTATTTTCCGTGGTATATTCGTTATATATTATTGTAGCCCGCAACGATTTGTGAACTCTCGCTGGTTCGTATCCAACATACGCGACGGTAAGATATCAATCCTGACGTGTCCATACACGAACTTTTATTTCAAAAATACTAGGACGCCAGAGTTCCTTTGAGAAATAGGAGTACCAACTCACCATAGTGATAAATCAAAAGCTCCAGAAGTGGGAAATCTTTGAGCTGAAAGACCGAACAAGCTCCACAACGAGCGAGGGCTCGGCGCTACTGAACAACTGACCAACCCGCAGCCAAGACCCGCAACTCTCCGCAACGGAGAAGTCATTTCATTCCGAAGACCGACCGTCGCGGCCCGCCACCCTGGATCCCAACAGCCTCAAGGGCCTGGTGAACATGGATCGCCGGAGCCCCATGAGCATCCCGCCGCCGGCTCGCAGTCCTCGCATCTCGCCGCGGTGCTCGCCTTGCTCTTCGCCAGCCACCGCCCGCCGCTTCAAGGATGACGTCGAGGCCCTGCCGCGCGACATCGAGAAGCTCCAGTACACCGGTGAGCAGGGGCTAATTTCGGGGCATGGAGGGGCTTATTTCGGGCAATGAAGGGGTTTATTTTGTGGCATGAAGGCATTTATTTCTTGGAGATGATGGCCGTGGGTGTATGGGGTGGGAATAGAGAGAATTTTGTTGAGAATTAGAGTCTGGTCGCTGGTTGCTTGAAGAGGGATAGGTCAACTTCTTGAGGCTAATTGCCCTGGGTTTGAAGGGGGTGAGAAGAAAGAGAACCTTGCTGAGAATTAGGAGTTTGATCGCCGTTTGTTCCAAGAGGAAAGTTAAATTTCTTGAAGTTAATTTCCCTGGGTTTGAAGAAAGTTAGTAACTTGCTGAGAATAAAGAGGCTGATCACCATTCACTTGAAGAGGAAAAGTTTGCTTCTTGGAGCTAATTATCGTGGGCTTGAAAGGGGTTCTTCCACGGGCTTGAAAAGTGGGATTTTTTAGTCTGGTTGCTGTGACTTTGAAGGGTGTTCTTCCAGGAAATTGAAGCTGCTAGTTTTATGGGACTTGAAAGGGTCAATTTCAGGAGACTTTAGAAGGCCATTTTCATGAAATCGGAGACGCTAATTCACAGGAGTCAGATGGAAGTAAGTTCCATAAAGTTAAAAGTTTTTTTCTGAGGAGTTTTAAAACTCAATTTTAAAGAGCATGATAACGTTAATTTCTAGATCGCCTGGAAGAATTTATCTGTAGGACTGGAAAGGTAAACTTGCACGGATTGGAGGTTTTTGCAAAGTTTCGAAGAAGTTATGTTTTATGAGTTCTACAAAATTGAATTGAAAATACGTAAAAAAGAACGTGTCTACAAATATCTTTTACATTTGATTGGCTGTTATTTCAATAGGTTGCATTCTCATGATGTTGCCCGACCAAACGTCGAAGGAAATTAGAGCACGATTTTTGTCCGGACGCAGCATATACTTTAAGCATCCGGAATTTCATTGCACAAATTAGCGTCTAAATTTTTCTTGAGTTCTCGCGAAAATACGCTCGTGTACAAATAGTTTGCACATTAGATCAAAATTATATCTGTGAAAATAAAAATAGCATACGGTGAAAATACGGTATAAGAGATGACTAACATGAAGCGATTTTCAAGTTCAAACGACGGTGAATGATTTTCTTGTAATTCTGAAAAGGAAAAAATTCATGCCGGAAGAAACTAATTTTTAAATTTCAAATAACATATGTACACATTTATGTACAGTACGTAGAGCACATTTCAAAATCATGCAAATTTTGTCCATGTTATTGCACGTAGCCAATGATTTAATCCAACTGTCCATGTGGACAGTTTTCCCAAAAAACTTTATTAATGTTCAAACACCACCCTGCACCCCGGTATAGAACACAGTTATCTGTTCAAACTTGCCACTATTGGTTATTGCTTCTATTTCCACATGTTTTGTAAACAGTGGACTTTATGTAGAAGCGTGAATGTTGTTGAGAATAGCAGCTATATGATTGCCACACTGCGCACCAGTACGACACATTTGTTATGCATAAATTCATTACACTGTACGTAACAAATTAGATACCAGTAGTTTTAAAAAGCAGCACGCAGCCTCCCTGCGCGAGTTAACACCAGATGCAGGCACAGCACAACTATCAGAATTGATCATAAGTTAGTTCAACCCTCGCTAACCAACACAAATGTGTTCAAAAAAGAGGGTGGCAAAACTCTAGAACTCAGAGACGGAGTAGAAGTGTTAGGCATAACTATCCGTTACAGTTATCTAAGCCTCACATAATTTTCTGGTATAATAATAATAGGAAAATATATGACGTAGAGTATAGTACAATTTTCATTAAAATAAGCTAAATCAGAGAGAAAAACTTCGAGCAAAAGCTTCGAGGAAAACAACTGCTAGCGCCACAGCTTCTACTAAGGAAGACATGAGAACAAGCTTCGATAAGTGTATTTTCCCTTGACGAGAGTGCTCTATAATTAGTTGTGCGTCAATCCGAGCAATGTTAAAAAACATTTGCATTATGTCAAAAATTAAAGCTGCTGAATAAATTGAAACGAGCTAGTAGATGGAGTAGTCGAGGAAGCCTTTACTATTTGTGAACCAAATTAATCGGAAGATAATTCCGACTGTAAGAGGACTCACGATATTTTTACTTCTCTACCTCTGATAGATATGAGTTAAGGGCTTACGGCGTAATAGTTCTCTCTATTCACAATTAATATTTCAAAACTGTAAATTTTTTGTTGAGCGATTTCTGACTCTATAGATCCGTAAAGCTAATTTTACAATTAATAGGTTCATCATTTCAGTAAAGAACGCCAATGAGGAAGATAATTAAATTGAATGCAAAACTTATTAAATACGTGCAAAATTATGGCAAACGTACATATATACATACATATACCAGGCTTCTCCTCCCTACAGGAGGGTAGCCGACAGTAGGCCACAATCAATCACCCTTTGTCACCCTTAAACACTAGGAGGCGAGAGAGGCAGCACTGGCCTTACAAAAACTGCCCAGATCAGTAACAGCCCAGCACGACCATCTTCCACAGTCAGGCCTAATAGCCATAGCTGGTTTACCCCGGCCGCTTCATTGAGTGCAGCCCCTCCCCCCGCACGAGGCAGGTCAGCCCCATGACACACGAGCAGGCGTCCAGTGACCGTTAAAAAATTAAATTACCTCCTTATGCATTGCTTCCACTCACTTCTGTCCGTTGTCATCCCTCTCGCCACGTCCACAGTCAGACCCCTCTCATACCAAGCATGCTTCACCCCATCCATCCAACTCATTCATGGCCTACCTCGCACTCTAATACCACTCACTTTCGACGTATAAATCTTTTTATACCAGCCGCTCAACATTCATTCTTTCAACACGCCCAAACCATCCAAACACTCTTTCATCCATCCGCCTGCTCATTTTTTTGACAACACCCGTCTGCCCCCTAAACAACTCATTCCTGATCCCATCTTTTCTTGTTACTCCATTCATGCTCTTTGAACACTTCATCTGAAAAACACATCCAGCTTCCTCCTCTCAGCTGCTCTCAAACCCCAAGACTCCTCCATACAGCAAAACTGGCACGATTAAGCTTTCAAACAGTCCCCTCTTAGCACTCATACTCAAACTCTTGCACTCAAAAACTTTCCTCATTGCACCCAATGTCTTGCAGCCTTCACTAGCTCGATGCCTCACTTCTACTTCCAAACTATCCTTCACAGCCACGTCCGACCCGAGGTACCTAAAATGTTCTACCTCCTCTAACACTTCACCATTCATTCTCACATCCAATGTTCCAAACACTCCACCTCTTGAACACCTCATCACCTTACTTTTATTTATATACACCCTCAATTTACGCCTTCCGCGCATTCTACCAAACTATGCAACCAGTCTCCGCAGTTTTTCCTCTAAATCAGCCACAAGCGCTGTATCATCTGCAAGCAACAGCTGATACACTTCCCAATTCATGCCATTTTGTCCCACCAACTGCGCACCTTTTCCCAACACTCTGGCATTCACTTCTCTCACTACACCATCCATAAACAACTTAAACAACCACGGCGACATCACACATCCCTGTCTCACACCTGTCAAAACTGGGAACCAATCACTCACCTCATTCCCTACTCTCACACATGCTCTGCTGTCAATGTAGAAACTTTGGATCGCATTCAACAGTCTCCCTCCCACTCCTTCAAGCCTACAACTTGCCATTATGGCTCACGGACCACCCTTTCATACGCCTTCTCCATATCCATAAACGACCAATATACATCTTTTCCTCTTGCCAAATATTTCTCATTCACCTGCCTCACAGCAAACATTTGATCCACACAACCTCTACCACTTCTAAAACCACATTGTTCTTCAGCAAGCACACCATCCGTCATCACTCTCCTTCTTCCAACTGAAACTCTTCCATACAGCTTCCCAACGACACTCAGTAGACTTATATCTCTGGAATTACTACACTCATACCTGTCACCTTTCCCTTACACAAGGGAACTTCACAAGCGCTACTCCAATCTACAGGCACTTTACTAGCCTCAAAACACACATTAAGCAAATGCGCCAACCACTCTACAACCGTACTTCCTCATTTCTTTAGACATTCAAAAGGGCAGTCATCCACACCTGGAGGTTTCCCATTTTTCAGCGCACCTCTCACTCCTTCACTTCTTATTCGACTGCTATTCAGTTCTCCAAACACAGGCATTATAACATCACTTCTAACAGCTACCACTCTCGCAACCCTATCATCCTTCACGTTCAGCAGTTCCTCAAAATACTCCGCCCATCTCCTCCTCACATCACATCCCTCCACTAGTAGCCTACCATTTGCATCCTTCACTCTTACCTCAATCTTCACCTGTCCTTTCCTAATTCTCTTCACTTCCTTCCAGAAAGGAATGGCAAACGTAAACGTTAAAAAAAATTTTCATAAAGGATTACGTCTGATTTAATGTAAAATAACTCCAGCATTGATGCTTCTAAGCTTGCGAATAAAAAGAAAGGCGAAAATCGTTACACGTAAAGTCATCTTTATTAAAAATGATCAAAAAAACTGAACGTTTCGGACTAACAGTCCACCTTTAGCAAAATTTCTATAAAACGCAACCAAAAGAGGAAGAATTAATTCACTAATGAAGTATTTATAAAAAGTTAAAACTTTGGAAAAACACGAACAATTTTTTGCCGTTGTTCGTGTTTTTTCAAGTTTAAACTTTTTATAAATACTTCATTAGTGAATTAATTCTTCCTCTTTTGGTTTCGTTTTACAGAGATTTTGCTGAAGATGGACTGAAAGTCCGAAATGTTTAGTTTTATTTGATCATTTTTAATGAAGATAACTAAACGTGTCGCGATTTTCGCCTTTACTTTTTATTAACTTTTGATCTAGTATGTGCGAAATATCATTTACTACGATACTGTTCGCAGGTGTTACAACAGATATCTGTTGAATTAAGGTATGAAATTATGACATTTAAAATGAATAGCTTGCAATTAAGAAAAATGGCCTTCATTTAAAATTCATGGAACAACAGCCGATAATAATATTAATGATAGCCTACAACCAATTTAATCAGGCACTGTGCTCGTTGACAAAAAACTGTAAAACAGTTCTCTTACTTAATGCTTCAAAAGAGCACCATATGATGGTCAGTATAATTCTTTAAATAATTCTTACAATACCATTGTTAACATAGGAAATGTCTCGTAAGATCAGACATTAAATTTGACGATGACAAGTGCGAGCAACAAACGTAAACCTCGTCGAAAGAATTATGACTTGACGCCTCAGAACTTGCATCAAACGCTTACGGTAAAATGCAACTGCGGCTTGGAGATAACTGCCGCACATCGTGGTAGTGTCGGGCCGGCACTTCTTGCCTTCATTAATGACACTCTAACATGGAAGCTAAGTGCGAGATCGAGATATCTGACTTTTTGTTTCCGCTCGCTAATGAAAAGTTCTCTCCTCTGTTCCTCAAAAAACTGTTTGAACTGTGCAGCTTCACTTCATGCTATTCCACTTCACTTGAGTCTTCAGGACTTCGATAGCCACACTCCCTCTATTGCAGCTCTCAAACATTGAAATTTTGGAATCGTGCAACGCTTTTAATGCACTAGCAGCTCACGAGACATTACAAAACGACACTGACACATGTAGTAGGATTCATCTTAGGACCAACTCATAGTTGCTTTGTGTTACGAAATTTCCTCTCGTACAGTTTTAGAGTAGAAAGGACTGTACTAAATAGGCTTAAGTTTAATCTATCGTCCAACTCTTGAGCTTTACGACGATATAGACGCGATCACTCACTATGTGATGATATAACGATGCGTGAGCTATGCCGATAATTAGCAGTGCTGCAAACGCTGGCACAGAACTTCACCTAACACTAAGCTCTTAAAAATGACTGCATTCGTGTTGTTATGATCTTTACGCTGTAGTTATTAATCTCAACGCCGCTGAATGATATTCGCACTTTATATCATCGTATTTAGATGCGATGGAACTCTATACATGCTAACGAAGATAGAACTGATTTCTTAAATCCCGAAATCTTGTCACTAAATAACTTGACGAGACACTTGATCACCACTCTGCAAAAATGACTATGTATCCCAAGAAATAACAAAAATTCAAAAAAACATAACTCCGCTCTTCAAATCCTGGTGTGGTGCTGCTGAGACACTAGGATGCTCGGGTGCCGTGTTGTTGCTGGTATCTTTTACATTACACAGTCACTCGTCGAATTGCGACTGCGTACTCTCTAGGAGATACAACTATTGTATCTGTGGGAATTAACACTCTCTGGGGAAACTGTGAGGTCCCAAGCTGAGAGTTAGGTAGGCCTTCTTTTGGTTTAAATAAAATATAGGTTTTCTATTTTGCTAAGGGATGTATTTTTTCGGTTCGCTGCAGTTCGGTTTTTCAGGCCCTCTGATTTTTTAACCTTCATCCACAACTTACTGTTCCTATACGCAGGGATCCTATGCAGAAACACACCCTCTGTATAAATTCCGCGTTCTCTTGACTCCATACTAAATGGTGCCTTCATCCTTCCTCTCTTTGAATATCTACGAGTATGTTGTGGTAGGAGAGGCTCAACTAACTATCATTTAATCAATTAATTGCGACTGCGTACCCGGAAGCGCCGCTACTGTTCTCAGCCATTTATGTACAATGATCTCAGTCGGGTTTGTTGAGTAAACTTTTCTTGCTCTCGTTGAAACGCTGACTCGGCCGGTATTCTAGCCACTCGAGACTTTTTCTTTGTGATTGATACGTTCTTGCGGCGATGATTTCAGACCAAACGTTTCTTCCCTTCCCGAAGTAGGTGACATATTTCTTCTCAAACGAGCGTGTACGGATGTCACTCTGCATGTCCAGATTTCGCAACTCCTCAGAACGACCTACTGAGATCTTCGTTCTTCTTACATATGTTGTACTTGGCCGCCGGTATCCAGTGCCGTATTTACAATAAGTTCGGGCGCCAGTGTTTGGGTGTGTCTTATGGTCTCATCTTCGTGTCTAGGGTTCGTACACCCGACAGGATTCTACGACTCACATCGCTACCATTACAGGGAGGGAAAGCCCGAATGTTTTTTTCCAATTTATTGACACATCACATAGAAGATGATGTAACCGAAAAAGTGCAGCTTGATTGCACAAGCCAGGTTTGTAAGATTAACTTGGAATAGGCGTTTTGACTCACGGCCACATATCTATGCTGGCGTGGGCCGAGTCACCTCGTAGCCTGCAGACCGGCCCCTTTTCAACTAAACGTTGTGCACGTGCACAATGTGATAGCATCACGTGTTATGAAGAAAGATAAAGAACCGAGTGGACGTTGCAAAGAAGTGTAATCAGAAAGATCCAGAGCCGAGTGGACTTGGCCAAGAAGTGTAATATAATATTCGAGATGGGATTTTACGCAACAGGGCAAATAGTCATCCCATTCTAAGACTCGCCTCTTACATCTCGAAACAATGTATCACCAAAATGCTTATTACAGTCGTCGAATTAATATGACTGAAGGATAAAACATGGCAACTCCCTGACACGAACAAGTAAATCGATCGGAGTCAGTAAAAAAGTTCACCATGTGACGTTCCTGGACCTCCAGTAATAAAATCATTTCGATGATCAAAAGCTTGTCCATTCGAGCTGTACGTAGAGCTGACGGGGCTCTGGCTGCTGCGCCCGCCATTTTGTTGGCCAGGAGCGACATCGATACCAGCGGGGGGCAGGCGCGCCAAGGGGGCTGGCTGCTCTCACCGAGTGGAGAGCGTGGGGCAGGTCGGGAGTAGGGACAGAGAGGGCAAGGGGCTGGCAGTGAGGGGAGCCAGGGAGAGGGTTCGGAGTGAGGGGAGAGAGAGAAAGGAGCTGGAAGGGAAGGGCAGGGAGGGAAAGGGTAGAGAGTGAGGAGAAAGAGGGAAAGGGTTAGGAGTAGAGGAAAGAGAGGGAAGAGGTTGGGAGTGAGGGGAGAGAAGGAAAGGAGCTGGGAGGGAAGGGCAGGGAGGGAAAGGGTAGAGAGTGAGGAGAAGATGCTCTTTTCCTAAGATGCTCTTTTCCTTACTTGTTACTCCTCAGGGGGATACAGCTATGGATCATCATTTTTCGGTTCACTGCATGCTGTCATGTTTTTCAGTACCTACTGCGTTTTTTTTCAACTTTTAACTTTGTTTCATAAACTTCTTTCCAAACTTACTGTTTCTATGCACCTTGTGTATAGATTCCACGTTTCCTCAACTCCATCCTAAATGGTTCCTTCTTTCTTTCTTTCTTTGAAACGTCTTAGTTGCGTTAGGGAGGCTTAAACCAGTCTCTAATCTAATCAACCTAGAACCGTCTCCTTAACCTCTGTGCTTCCAGTGCGTCAATGAGGTCACAATACACTGAATTGTCGCCAAACAAATTTGTATTCGTAAATGACCTGAACTCGCAATTAAAGTCCAGGTGTCCGCAGCTCAGGGATACCGACACCAACTTGACATATTATAGTTCCAATAGATCGATTCTTGTGAAATAGTACGCGTACATGGAAAGGCGAACCAGTGTTATAATGTTCATTATATATTGTAAGCTTGATATTAAGAGCAAAACATCTTGCTCTTATCAAGTTGACGATGCTTTTTATGATCGAGGTTACGGTATCACAATTAAATGTATGCTCCGAAGTAGGCGGCTTATGGTTCACTTGATCTACGAATTGAGACATTCTACCCGTGAATGTATAGGATGGCTATTTATTGAAAAAAAATTTCCTCTGGCATGTATTTTGTACATCCAATTCTCATTGATAACTTTTGAGAATAACCCTGAACTCATAGTCGACACTACCCTCTGATTAACGCAACAAAATGGTACCAATTTTATTTTAACTTTTATTTTTGAACGCCACTCCACGCAGAAGAAATATATCTTAGCATCTTGGAACGCAGATCAAAACGTGTCTTCAGCTCCAAGCATTAAAGGTCTGATGGCTACCGAAGATCTTGTCAAATTACTGCCAACTCCCGTTTTGAGTGAGCAATAGTACAACGAGAAGAAAAATATTAGGAAGACGTATCTAAAATACAATCCAAGTGACGAGGGCTCAAACGAAATGAACAAAAAGCTTGAATTTTAAAGTCTTAATGTTTTCATTTCGTTTCGGAGTATTTGCAAGATTCTGAAGTATTTCCAAAACTTTCAAAAGCATTGAGTCAACGCTTTCGAGCGAATCGCTTGAGATAACGCTTTCGAGCAAAAAAGTGTGTCTCAAGGCGAGCAAGTATTAAAAAGAGTTCTGATGCGGCTATCATTTTCACAAGGTCGGATTAAAGCACCCATGTAGTGATCATATTTTATCGACCGATTTCTCTATACAGGAATTGATAAATAAGTTAATAATTTTCTTTCCTAAAAATTTTCTAAAATGAGCTAATGCAATCAAAGTCAATATTTCAGCGAACTTTTGTCAAATTTACCGACTGACAGAAAGTTCTGAGTTGGAATTCATACTTAAGTTAATATTTTTTCCATACATTTTCCATGATGGACTAATGCAACCAAAGTCAAGTATGCCACCGAACGACTAATGCCTCAAAACACTTCCCAATAACTGCCTCCACATAATGTGGAGGCGAATAACACCAAAGTATAAGCGTGATTCGTCCCACTGAAGTTTTCCAAATCCAAACCCGACGCAGAAGCACATGTGCTTGAGGACAATCGATGGTTGTCATCTCTGGGACACACAGACAGTCAGCACTTCGTCCCCTGCACCGTGGCACAAGCTGTAGCTTCCCTCGCTCTGATGCCGGGCCCTTCAGCATCGGAATTTCAATATCGGAGGCAACAGACGCTCTTGTGAGGGCAACAGAGGGAAGTGAGGGGTGACGCCACGCAAGAGGGGTGACCGAAAACGGTGACGACAGAGAGAGGGGATCTAGATGAGAGGGTTGGGGAATGGCGCGAGCGATATAAGAAGTGAGATGATGTGCTGATGCAAGTGGTGGGTGATGCAAGCAAAGGAAATATGAATTTGAATTAACTTGTGCCTTTCGCACCTTAATAAATTCCTGTAAATCATTGTTCCTAAGAGGAACAAATTAAGAACACCATAAATGCTGATTCTAGTACATGAAAAAGTTCAGTGGATTTTGGAGGAAGATTCATGAATATGGTCAGCGTGAATGCTGAAAAAAATCAGTGCTAGATGATCCGTGTCGTGCACTCGAACTCCAAGGATGGTCAATTGGTAGCTTTATATTACATGCAGGAAATAAACCAAACGAGTAGTATGAAGTTCAATTATACAAATACAAATCGATGCGTAACACATTATGAATAATTGCTAGAAAATAAAAACCGGGATGTTAATGTTAAAGAGAGGCAAAACTTTGAGGAACAGGAAACGTAAATTATTTACATGAGAAGACATTGAAGTGTGGCAAGTATGGCATGGTAGCCAAAAGAAGAGCTCAGGAGCGCAACTGACGAATGACGATAGCGAGCAGAAAAGATACGATACAGATGGGACATTGCTTTACGATGGAAAGAAAATGAGTGGAGATGAAATATTTTCGGGAAAGAAGCAAGATTAAGCACCAAGTAATAATTCCTCGCAATTTTAAAAGCCACTTGTTGTCAAAATACCAAACTTCAGGCAATCGTACCTTCGGAAATAATTACACCTGCATGGAGAGTATAATGATGTGTAACTCCATCATATTTTTAAGGAAGCGTATAATTTTTAGGCAGATTTATTCATTGCTAATTGATAGTACTTTTAATGCTTAATATGCTGAGAGCTGAGAAGGGCTCTGAATCGACTCATCAGCATGTCTGTAACTGTTTTTAATAAATTTACTCTTCGCTGTTTGAAAAACATAAAAACACGGGTTAACTCGTTCTTTTAGGCAAGTAATTGAACACGCATACATTAATGAAATAGGATTTGTTTACAGATGCTTTCTAGCAGCTGTAATGGAATTAGAAAACGTCAAAAATCTCGCAAAACGGCACAGGAGACACACACGTGGAATATCGTGATAAACTATCCCCATTAAATCAGCGGTGACTCTGAAACACATTTTTAATAGCAAGCACGAACGCAGTAAAATGAGAGTAAAAGCAAAAATTTACCTTTCACTGGTAGGGTTAATTCAGTAACAGCTTTGCTGAAGGATTGATTTCTGCCTGACGTATTGCTGCGGCACAGATCTCATGATTCGCTTCAACAGACACACTCGTATGTGTAAACGATTAAGTTGAATTCAAGCAACAGTTTTTGAGTGAAGTTAATTTTCTGCATTCACATGAGCCTGCAAATTTATAATTTATGTGTAGTAATATAATACCAGCTCTACTGGTAACATGCTCTAGGTTTCCAGTAAAATATCGACATGCATCCTTAGGTAAAAGGAGCGTAAAAGCAGTAAACCGAGCATTTTCTGGTTCATTTTCTACTTTCCATCACCCATCAATTAGAAATAGCTGGAAGAAATTTTCGCTTGCAGTGCAGAAAATACTTTAGAGTCAAGCTAAGCTTTGCCACACTATAATACAAGCAAAAGAAATACTGACAAGGAGTTTTCCAGTTCATTTTGCCGCTGCTGCGAGTTCAACGGAACACCAGCTAATAATTTAATTCGCTACATTTGCCGTGCGCGCTCCGACCGCGGTTTTCCGCCCCCGGAGCAGCGCCGCGTTGTCATTCAATGAGTTCGGTAACTTTATTTTGGATTACATTATATCGAGACGAAGGCGCCATAGAGAGCGCTCCCACTGTGACAATGGGGCCAAATTTGCTGTGTTGATGCTGCGTGCGTTGCATCTCAAGTGCTGCCGCTGCTGTCACTGCTCCTGCAGCTGCTGCTGTTGTTGTTGTATATAACTGCTACTGCTGCTGCTGTTGCATGTAATTGCTGATACTGCTGCTGTTTTGTTTAATTGGTATTGCTACTGCTTATGCTGTTGATGCTGTATTATGTAATTGCTGCTACTGCTGCTGTTATTTGTTCTGTTGTAAGCAACTGATGCAACTGCTGCTATTATTGTTGCTGTTACATATAATTGCGGCTATTGCTGGTACTGTTGTATGTAATTGCTGCGACTTATGGGAATTAGCACTTCCAGGGGGAAAATGTGTGAGGGCCCGAGCTGAGAGTTAAATAGGCCTTCTTTTTGTTGAAATAAAATGTTTTTGTTATGTTAAGGCCCATCTTTTTTCGGTTCACTGCTGTCCTGTTTTTCAGTACCTCTGAATTACTTCTTCAATTTTTATCTTGTTTAATAACCTTCTTTCTTGACTTACTGTTTCTATGCGCCCGGGATCCTGTGCGGAAACACTCTTTGTGCATAGATTCCATTTTCCTTTTACTCCCCACCAAATGGTGCCTTCATCCTTCCTCTCTTTGGACATCTTCGTTGTGGTACGAGAGGCTAAACTAATTTATAATCAATCAATTGTTTTGACTGTTGCTGTTGCTAACATTGATGGGTTTAATTGCTGCTATTGGTGCTGTTGTTGATGCTGTTGTAATTGATTGTTTTTATTTGTTGTTTTTGTTGCTATTGTATATCCCCTCAGGGGGATACAAATATTGTATCTATGGGAATTAGCACTCCCAGGGGGACAATGTGAGGGCCCGAGCTAAGAGTTAGGTGGGCCTTCTTTTTGTTCAAATAAAATGCTTTTGTTATGTTAAAAAGCATCTTTTTTCGGTTCATTGCTGTCCTTTTTTCTTCAGCACCTACTACTTTCTTCATCAACTTTGATCTTGTTTCATGAACTTCTTTCTCATCTAACTGTTTCTATGCCCTTTCTGCATAGATTCCGCGTTTCCTTAACTCCATACTAAATGGTGCCTTCTTCCTTCCTCTCTTTGGATCGTCTTTGTTGCGGATAGGGAGGCTTAAACTAACTAATAATCTAATCTAATCTATTTGCTGCCATTGTATATAACTGCTGCTACTGCTGCTGCTACTGAACTCAATTTTGGAAATATAAGAGCGCTAGGTGGAGCTGAGACAAGAAGATTTCTTGCTAGTACGGTTTCCACTTCCACTTACGGTTTTGACGGATAACTGCCGCAGACCTAGTTTTTGAAGCCCTTCACATTGAGTCATTTCTTTTTCAATCCCACCTTTTAGTCTTCTCACGGACATAAAGCTGTTGTATCAATTAGCGCTCCAAAGAGGAAAATGTGAGGTCCCGAGCTAAAATTTTGGTACACCTTCTTTTCGATGGGATTGAAGAGGTTTCTTGTTTTATTGCTGCATTTTTTTGGTTCTTTGCTGTAATTTTCTTAATACCTACGTTTTATTCTTCATCGTTTATTTTATCGCATAAACCTTCTCCAATCTTACTTTTTTTCTATCTGGGGATACACTTTGCATCATCATACATAGATTCCTCGTTCCCTTAACCTAGTACCAGATGGTTCCTTCCTCTTCCTCTTGTGAGAAAACCTTGTATGCTGTGGTTAGGGTAGCTTAAACTAACTTAGAATTTAATCTAATCCCGCTTTTCAAAGAGTTCTGAATTTCTATTCCTTCTCCCACCACTCCTGGATACCACTAATGCATACGTCAGTCAGTAGTCCGACAAGAACCTCTTCAGCCGCACATTGGGGAAGCAAATCCAGGGAGCGTCTGGTGTTCAGACGAGTGCTGGCGTTGAAATTCAAATGTCAGGAGGGGGCTGATGGTTGGTCAGAAATCTTACAGGAAGATTTTAAATCTCTCGTGGACCAGAGTTGAGTCAGGCTTTTAGTCAATGGGTGAGCTTGAGAACCTAGTTTGGCTAACACTCAGTAATTGATGTTACAGCGAAAAAACTATTGAAATCATGCCAAACTAAAATTTTCTAATGCTTGTTTTGGTCCATGCTAAATTCTGAGCGAAAAAACTGCAGGTCGAAAATTTCCCTACTATAGGCAGAATACGTTTACATCGACATGGCCCCTACGACTACCCCAATGCTTCCATCGCCCTGCGACAAAATCCGATGTCGAGTCAACAGGATTTGGCCGAGCGTGGGAGAAGCGACAGCCAGCGAACTCCAGTGATTCGGAAATTTTACTTACAGTAGTGAAGCGTGAAAGTTTCATTCTTAGTACGAATTAAGAAATCAATGATGGCGTAAGTATTGCAATTGTTATTTCTGGGATTCGTATCTAATCTAATCTTTTACGCAAATTTTATAAAAATCTAATAAATTTACAAGAATGGCATAAATTTTAATAGCATACTTCAGTGATCGTTGTAAATTTAAACTAGTATAGCTTGATAACTTAAAACAGTGACCTTAGCCGGCATGTTTTGATTTGGCGGAGTTTGCTTTACTGAACGACTCATAAGGCTTTATACTAAGAATGAAGTAGACTGCTCAGTATATCCAGAAAGAGACCTTATAAAAAAATGTTCAGATCACTTTTACAGTAGAATTTACTGAATAGAAAGCTCAGAACATTACGAATGGTTCGATAGTAATATAAAAATTAGAGCATTTTATACAGTAATATAATTTGTCGTGTGAAAGCTGATTTGATAAGAAAGCGACCCTCATCAGTCCGCAAGAACGGCATCGTCCTCCATCACTTAGATGTTCCTACGAACACTATTCGATCAATCAAAGCTCTTCAATTAAGGAGGTCGCCGATGGGAAATTTCATTTAATTTTACAAATAACCTCCCAGCATTACTCTACTGATCACATTGCTGGTTCACGGGCCAACAAAACCATTTCGATAGGCTCAGGCTGAAGTCAAGAAAAGTTGAAAACTAGTCACATGTCATATTTTAAAACCAAGTGAAATGACTTCCAAAAAAAGGATAATTATTAGCATTTGGGCAAACGAAAGAAGACTGAAAAAGCACCGACAATGTTGCTACTTATTTTAATGCAGAAGTTTCTATTCATTGATTATTTCGTGCTGAAAATATGGGAGATCATAAACATTGCTCTCGCTGGACCTAATATTTTACATAATAATCCCTTCATACATGCAACGTCTTCGATTCTCTTTCTTTTCCAAGCCTCTCACATTTTCTTTGCCTTCTTTATTTCCTTCTTGCCGTGATGCGCGTCAGTTTCTACCTCATCCTGTTGCCTTGCTCCCCTCCCTTGCTTATCACCTTCATCTCCCCTCATCTGCATAGCTGACCCTCGCCGCAATTTCCCGCCCAGGCCCGGCGCCTCGTGATACCGTGATGACGTTGTATGCTTTTACTGATCTCAAACTACTCTCATACTGGTACGAGTATATGATCACTCCATATACTGATTACGTATTGATCTGGAGCTCTCCTGATACTGGGTTGGTGGTGGACATTCCTCGTCTCACACTGGTCTCAAATTGCTCTGATAATTGTTCAATACTGGTCTGATCCTTGTCCGATAGTCCAATTCTGCATTGTACGATACTGGTTCGATGCTATTCCGGTGCAGGTACGATACTAGTCCAATAATTATATCGTAATGGTCCGATACTGGTCCAATACTGGTCTAACGCTGGTCCACTGATGATCCAATGATGATCCAATACTGGTCAATACTGATCAGATATTGGTCTGATGCTGGTGGGGTACAGGTTCGATACTAATCCGATACTTGCCTAATACTGACTCAATACCTGTTCAATATTGGTCAAATACTGGTTAAGAATCTTTCGAGTTTTCTTAGACATTGGATTCAAAAACAAAAATAATATTCGAGGATGAAGTTATTTAAAATAAAAATTAAAAACAAAAACTAATGTAGATGAAGATTGGGAAGGAATATTACGATAATTTGAAAAACTATATTATCAGAATTGTTATGAAGCGAACAGTGTATGTTCTATGACAAAATATTCGTGGTTCCTTTTCTAACAGCTCGGGAAGCAAATGATAATATGTAAACAAGTATATAAAAAAATAAATGTTACCAGCTTCAGCTTTTCAATAAAGCTGATGTAGAAATCCCGTTGGACAAGTAGCAGTTTCTCAGCTGCTGTAATAAATTGAACTGTAATTAAGAAATAATCAACATCTGCTAACGGGAAAAGAGTAAAAGGGTAATTAGGGGAATGTCTCAGCCTAGGTCAGACAAGAGGGAAAGCAGGATTTTCCCTCTCCAGCGTACTGAGAGAAGTTCACCTCCCTACTTCCATCATCGCTTCTCTCATCATGCAGGCACCGTTATCGTGAGCTAACATACGGTTACCGCATCAACCTCGTCATACAGCCTGTGAGCCAGACGGGCGATGGAGGCCCAGGAAGGATAATTGTTCAGAGCAGAGCCATAGAAGTCAGTTTCAATTGTTAATCACGCACAGCATACGTAAGTTTTTTGAGCTAACAGAGGAGCGAAAAGAAATGCGCATCAATCATAACCGGAAGCTGGTTTCATAGATGGAAAAGAATCACAATTATTTAAATTATGTGTCAAAATATAAAGATTTCAGAATATAACCATTTCGAAATAAATGAATGTAAGAAAATATGCTGACCTAGCAGGACTAAGCAACGGTATTGTGATGTCTTTCAAAACAAGGGAAGGAATTCAAAAACTGTGGTTCCCCAAGTCCCTGAACGTACGATGAGAAATCAGCAGGCAGACGAAACTTTTCGAGAACACTGACCGCCGTTCCTAATTAAAGGAAATCTGTTTGGAATTGTTCGGGATTGCTTGGAATGAAGGTTTAATGGGCGACTGCGACTGAGATTAGGGGTCTCGAGAATGAAGGGTCTTTGTTGAAGAATGACTGGGGCTTGTGTAGCTCTTTCTCAAGCGGAACTCGTCCAGGGGCTCCAGTTTAATTTGAACTCGGCTCTTCTTTATCCTGAAAACTGAAGGGTCAACTCGGTAACTTCAGTGTAATGTAAACCTATCGCTTTTTTGTCCTGAAAACTGGGTGTTCAACGCGGTAACTGGTTCATCAATTAACTTTATAGGATTTAGTCTTTAACAGGGCAATTCTATAGCACAAGTTGTCATTCATTTTACGGTTATTCCAACCACCGTTGTTAGACTGGCACTAACATCAAGTTCTCACCGACATCAGAACAAGGAAGGAACTATCACTTTGCAGTGAGCATCAAACAACATATAAGAGAGAATATTTGTGGATAAATAAAATATGCTGGAGCTGTTCACGTACGGAAGTGGGTTCTTAATTCAATGTGGAAGGTAGAGCGTCATCAAGGTGACGGTGATCACAGACGGTGATCTGTGAACTGGTCTAGGTTGAAACCACTTCCTGAGACTGTCAGAAAAACACAAAAGCAAATTACATGCATATAAACATGGGTGTTGAAGAGCTAAAAATAGCATTTCCCTACGAATAGTTTGAACGAGCATACGCTCTTTGCGTGAACTGAAATTTGAGTAGCTCTTTACGCAGGCTCAGTTAGAGGGATGAATGGTAAGTGCTAAGAGCGCCTGTTAAAGTTCCATCTCTGCTTTTCCAATTACAATTTTTCAACTGAAATATAAATGCCTAATAGACAAGACGAGAACTGTTTTGCCTATTGAAGTTCTATCTCTTCCGCTCCAGTTATAGTTTTCCCTCTCAAATCTAGAGTGTTCATTGAATATCATAATGAAAACACTTCCACGTTATCCGCTACATTCCTGGGGGTTGTCTTTTCTTCAATTCAATTTTACCCTCTCACGAGACAAAAATCATTAACGCCTTTTTAGAATTTTTCCCGGATGAATGTGCTTCGTAATTAAAAGGAAATAGCTTTCAAAATAGACAACAAACGCATTAAATTATACGCATGATCAATTCTTTTCGAACGAATAGCCTCTTACATTTCTGTATATATCATTACAGGGGTTAAGAAATGTCATTACGTGTGTAAGGTTTCTAAAACTAATTAAAAACAACCCAAGACGATCACCTGCTCGTATTCACTACACCACACGCGAGCTTTTACTCATTTGTCACGTAAGATACAGCGCAGTGAATACAAAAAGTGGACCGGAGTGAGCCGCGTCCTTCCGAGCTGGAGGAGTGTTTTTCCGTGCCATTGCCTCGGCCATCCGGCACAAGGCGGTCTGAATGGAGTCCGCCAGCGCGGAAAATCCTACAGTCAGATTGTGAAGCGAATTAGGGGACATTTCATGCTCACGCACAACAAAGATGAGATATTTTAGTGCAGGCACGCTCTGCCGTGCTCGATTGTCTACCGGTCGATCAGCAAACAGCGCCGCTTTCAGGTTAGATGGCAGTAGAACAAGATTCATGGTATACTTTAATTAGCAGTGTTTAGCACGTTGTCTACGTTTGCGCGGTATACTCGGGTTGGTTAAGTTAGGTTGTTAGTAGTAGAGTTTTAAATTCGACTTTATGGCTCAAATCCATTCCTGTCTTTCTTTAGAAGTGTGAAAAATATAAGAAAACGATGATGCTTTATACTTCGGACGCAATTATCTGTACTAAAAAGGTATTGGTATAATTAAAATGTTTCTCACTTATACCGGTACGAAAATGAAAAATATAGCTAGCGGCACATCAAAAGTCCCAATATGTAGTTAACGTGTTAAATTACGTCGGATTTGGTTGAAAATTAGTTGCATGCGTAGAATTGACCCTATAGAGCTGTCACACAGAGATTTACCTTATGAAGCAAGAGGCTTGAACAAACAGAAAATAAATCATACGAGGTACCGTTGAATAATTTCTGACAAGGAAGATTGGAACATTTTGGACATAAAATGTGTTCTTAACAGTATCTTGTACCGAAAGTAAGCTGCTGAATCTTGTACTGCCAGGAAATAAGGAATGTTTTACTTCCTCCAGAACAACAATACGTACAATTCATTTTCTGCACAAAAGTCAAACATATTTCTATACTAATACATCCAGTATATACATTGCCGAAATTAAGGAATTCTGGAACATGATAAATGATATATTCTGCGGTGGTAGTGTAAAAAACGCTACGATTTCTGTCACCGTCTATGTAACAAAAAATATCTCCTCAGGAGAATACAACTATTGGATCTATGACAATTGACGCTTTCAGGGGAAGATATGATGTCTATAGAGAGTGTTTTCCTTTGTTTGGAAAAAGAATAGACGTTTGTTGTGTTATGGGTCATCTTTTTGAAGACAACACAGGTCTTCAATTTTTGTTTTGTTTCATGAAATTCTTCTGTTTTTGCTGTTCAATGTACAGGGTGTGCGGCACACCCCTTTATTCTATACTAAATGGTACCTTCCTCCTTCCTTCCCCGAGAACACTTTTCTTGTGGAGGCTTGAACTAACTAACCTTCTCTCTAATTTGCATCAAAATACTCTTTATTCAAACTTTAATTTTATGTACGGATCAGTTCACATTTATGATCTTACTTATTAGAAAATCGATTTAATATTTTAAAGCATAATTTTTTCTCTTAGTGAATGAATTTCAGTGATGAAACATTTCGATGCGTGGGCCACATTTGCGTTGTATATGAACAATTTTATCGTAGCAGTGAGCTCTATTTCGACTTATAGGACACTGATGGCCCAACGGTCAAAACGCTAGCTTCACAAATATACCCAATACTCGTGCGCTACACGATAAGTTCCGAATTTTGAAGAAAAATCTTTTAGCATACAATCTAAACACCCATTTTTATCTGACTGACAAAAATATTTAAAAATGATTCATAATTTTTGTGCACACCTGGAAAGATGTTTCATAAGGTACGGATAGTTTTAGCAATCGAGCTAAAATTTGAGTTCAGTTTATTTCACACATAGAAATTATATCGATTTGGAAACATAAGAAAAAGTAGGCTTCACTCACGCTGCTTAGATTTGAACAAAAATTCAGTTTTCGCCACCTACAACATCGTTTTAAAAATACGCATCAACCGGACAATTAGCATCGCAGAACATACATGTAAGCCTCTCAAACTAAAGCAATGCACGAGAAGGTTAGAACCGCATTGTCTACGCTAGTTGAGTGCGCAAAGAGGACAGATATTATTTTACTTATCATTATTTGCTTTGTGAACCCGAGAGTCATTTAGAAATATTCGAAAATATGGAATCAATTACACACCATGGTATCATTACACATGGTTCAAGGTATGATAGCTCCTCTGAAGATCGTAGAAAACGGAGGAGACTGGAAGGAGGGGCTTTAGGAGAAACTTTTTTGCTCATAGAGCCCTGACTTCATTGCCTTCTTAAGTTAAGATTTTGAGTTAAGCTACTGAAAAACTACTGAAATGGCAAAAATGGAGTTGTCAATAAAACAAAAGACATTTAGTAGTACTCCGCACGCGGGGTCAAATCAGCCCAAAACTCGGCTTGTTTGCTTGTGGCGGAGGTCTGCATTCTATTAGGCGAGTTATCCCCACCATTTATCAGGGGTCTCCCCGGCGTCCTTGATCCCTTGTATCCTTCCTTGATCCGTCCCTCCAGCTCACTCTATCCCCAATTATTTTGTGTGATCACACGAGACGGCAGCCAGCGCTACGTGTTCATGGACCCCGCGAGTGGTCGTGAGGGGGAATCTATGCGCCTCTTCCCTTGAATAATACCTCATGAATTTATAGACCTTTACCTCATGCACGGAGTTTTATTGCTCTTCAGTATACCTGATTTACATTGGGCTTACCTAAAGCCAATGCAGAGTGCCGTAACATTTTGAGAGAAGTAAAATGGCTAAAATTCTTTATAAAATTGTAAATGTGAAAAATTTTGCTTGGTGAACTTCATTCTTTCTCTGTATTACACATTTGAAAGCTCTCAGTGCTCTACGGTAAAAACCAAAATCCATTAGTAATATTTCCACTCCGGTTAAAAGAATTTTTATGCTTGTCTCCCAACTTTTTTTCCGCCCGTTTTTGTCCTTATATGAATATGTTTCTGTTATTTATACTTTCGAGCATCAGTGATTCCGTGACAGTGTCATTTGTGACTAATTGAGAGACAAGTGAATAAGAAATTACATCACTTATCTTTACGCTTTTCACCTCCTTGATGTTGGTTTGCATGGCTCATTTGGACTAAATATGATTGGAAATTTCTATGAAAAAGCTCAAGAAAGGTTTACCTTTCCATAGGGCTATGCACACTTGTGTTTTGGAACATAGGAGATCACAGAGTGATTTTGCGCTGAAAATCCGACTTCTTCAACAGTGTACGCTAGAGGTAAATGCCGTTCAGGTACTTAAACTTTGTGTTTTTTATATCATTTCCACCAACCAACAAATTCCTCAACTCCTAACTGTTGGAGATTTAAAAGAAAAAAATGCTTAAACATTCACGCCAGTTAAGCGTCCAAAACATCGTTTTTAGTAGAGCTTAGAGTATGCTAAGAGTGCTTCGAGTAAAACTAATTAATACCTAGTCAGTGACTGGTAGCTACTGGAAATAAGGGCACATGTTTTCTCACAATCGATTTGTTACGGGAAGTCTTTTACGGTAGCTAATTTGGATGGGCTAAATAGTTATCAAAACATCCGAATTTCCTTCACATATAAATACTTTCTGTTTTTCTAATAGCTGGAGAACAGACAACTAAATCATACGCGAAGGATCCTTTCACCAAAAAAAACATTTACTTTGAAGGAACGCTATTTGCTCGAACAATTCAAGGTAAATCTACAAAACCATTTCTTCGGAACACACCTGATAAATAAATGACTTCATATTTCTGGTAAACATCATCCAGCAAATTCTTTTCACCTTTTTAGGAACGTCGTTTGTGCATTTAGAGCTCGCCTTCCTGCTGACGGCGCCTGAGCCGTAATCTGGGCCGTGCAATCTTAGTTAAATGGCCGAGAAAATGCCAAACAGATTTCTTTGAGAGTCTCTCTTGGATCTCTCGAGACGGAGGGATGCGGGCTTTGGGGCAGGGGAGGGCCTCTGAATGATGATGGGGATTGATGGGGGCGGTGGAAATGATGATGGGGATTGTGAGTGGGAGCGAGGATTGATGGGGACGGTGGAAATGATGATGGAGATTGTGAGCGAAAGCGAAAATTGATGAATACAGTGACAATAACAATAGGAATTGTGAGCGAGAGCGAGAATTGATGTCAAATGTTTTCCGTGGAAGTAGATTTAGGTGCGACAAAGTAATGTGAGCTCCTTCGATCGAGCTCTGGTGTCGATCGCGCTTCCAATAATCCATTAAAAGGTGTCCCGTGTCACAATTCTACCTCCGAACTTCAGGCGCTACTCCCACGGCGATGACAAGCGTTTCCGCTTCTGTCGCCCTTCTCTCTCGCGCGCATTTGACCGTACAGGGACTGCTTAATTCAGCTCGCGCATTTTTTGGCGTGGTACACGATCTAAATTTCCATTTTTGCTTGTATTCTATCACCACCTGCAAGTATTTTCAACTTGCGTTGAAAGTATTCACAAGCTAAGGTCTCGTGATTTAGTTGTTCTAACTTTGGGTAGTGAAGGAAAAAAAACTCTTAACAAACCCCAGTACTTCATTTGAGATGACATACTTACGAGGCTGATCATATTTGCTATTCTTGCATTTTTATAGATATATCTGACTATTAGATGAAGAATTTCATTTCAGTTCAATTTAAATAGTTTTTATCATAGGACTGAACGTGTCAGATAAGTGGGGCCTTAATTATATACTCGCTCTCTGCTTACAAATCTCAGACTGCATTCTTGACTGCTTCAATCATCTTGGCCATACAAGAGGCAAATCCTAAGCAATTTGGGGGTTAAATAGGCTGAATTTTATCATCGTAAGTAAAAAAGAGATAAAATCATCTTAGTCATACGAGGCCAAAGCTAAGCGTTTGGTGGAAAAAGGCTGAATTTTTTTCATCTTCGCCATAAGAATATAAAAATCTACGTATTTTGATGGTAAAAAAGCTTCATTTTATCATCTTTGCCATAAAAGAGACTACATCTGAGCATTTTAGTTGAGAAAAAGGCGAAGCAAGGATCCCTGACTTGAAGCGGCGGCGCTCTTGAGCCTAGCAGCCGCTCAGAGCCGTCAGCAGCCGCTGGATCACTTCATCTAAGTGCTTCTTTTGCCCCGCACTCGCTAGGACACTTTTCATTCTCGCAAGAAATTCGTCCGGTCGTTAGCGAGATGAATTTTTGGCCCTGGGGTGCACAGCAGCTCCAAAATTCCTCCTTCTACTACCGACTCTGATAGGTCTATTTAAAAATGTGTGATCACTCGCTAACAGCGAGTCTTTGTTCCGACTGGATAATTCTCTCTCACCCCGCCAAATTAAAATAAAACATTAGTCATATCTGTAAGTTTTTTATAAAATTATACGGAAATGATGAAATTACTGTGATCAAAATCTGTGCAGTATTACGTTTCTCGGCTGTAAATCCCCTAAGCGAGATACAGTCATACCTCACCTAACGAAAGACCCAACTAACGAATAATCCAAATTACGAAACGTACCTACGTAAAATTTTCGTCTCTAAATACGAAAAAATTTAAGTTACAATACGCGAAATCTCAAAATTCAAATAATGCGCGCTCGGCTTCGCAGCCGCCTGAATCTCCCGAAACTTAAATACACTTGCAGCATCCTGTATTTTGTTTTGAAATTCACCTGATAAAATAAATGGCAGATGATTTACATATCTTATTCACTTTAATGGCTTAACAATTATTTTTTTACGTTAAATCATATTTTATACAAAATTTGTATTCTTTTGTCATTTTAAAGGGTTTAGGGGGTAGTATTGGGACCTTTGGAACGAATCAGGCCTTTACATGTAGAATGCTACATTAATAACGAAAAAATCACGTTACGAAACCACTTTTAGAACGAATTAATTTCGTAAGGTGAGGTATGATCGTACTACTATTATACCTTCTCAAAGGGCAAATGTGAGATCTCGAGCTGAGAGTTTGGTTAGCCTTCTTTTTTTGAAATAAATCCTATTTTGTTTTTTATGAATCATCTTTTTTCGGTTCACTGTAGCTCTTTTTTCAGTACCTCTGACTTTCTTCATCAATTTCATCTTGTTTCATAACCTTCTTTCTCAACTTACTTGTGTGGGCGCACACATCGTTCTCGAAACTTCACAACAAATTGGGCCTCATTCTTCCTCCCTCAGGAATACCTTTGTTGTGATTAAGGAGCATGAAACTAACTTATATTTTTAACTAATTTTAAAATCGGTTACAAATTTAAAAACTAAGGACAAACTTCGAAAAGTGCTTCGTGCTGATATTTGTGACTGAGGTCTATGAATGTTGTGTTTTCATTCCAAATTATGATTTAAAATAGAATTGTTCTATAATGACGCTTAAAACACCAAAGGATGATAAGAATTTGCACAGCATCCTATTTGGTATTGACATGTAATTGAGAACCAACTGCACTTCGAAGAGCAGATCAATTATTTTACTTCATCATCAACCTTTATATTTACCTTTACATTGTAATCTATATTTACAAAGTATATTATTATACAAATATCAAATATAATATTTTACCTTTACGTCCGCATTTATATACAGTACTTCTTGGCGTTCATCACGCACGGTTTTTTACAGTCGGGAACCTTCCACAGCAGAGCACTGCCGCAAATTTCTTTTAAGCCCGTTCCCTTACAATTTTTATAGAACAGCTTAATACAGATCTTCACAGAAACATAATCAACAAATTTAAACAGACGAATTTATTTGTGAACTTCTTCCACGTTCCGCCGTCCAGCATTTTTGCACTTCACGACATGTCAAGTTGCATCACATGAGTCGAATTTTACAACAATTTCTGTAGTCTCAGAAGTACAACTGGCATGAGTATTCGATGCGACTTGGCCGCGCTACCTATTGAGCGATCTGTAGCACTTAACGTAGCTAAGTCCATTTAAAAAACTAACTTTGCAAGCTGCATCGGTACGATGCTGCAATTTACTGGAAAATCCGGCACCTGGACCGTGCGTGCCAGCGTTATGGTTGCTCCTCGGCAGCGTGAAAGCTTAACGCTGTCGTAGCGCTTGTGATGCTCGCACCCAGGGCTCACCAGTGGACGGTCCTGCGACATGGGCTATGAAGTGCTATTGAGAGTTAGTCATGAAGTGATCACTGTTTGAAGAATTTATTCAAATATGAATAATTCCCGCGTTATATTTTGCAGCTGACGAATAAGGATTTTTCTGTAAATGACACTATTGAACATGCTGCGTGTCACTAAAGTAACCAATAGCAGCGCTCATATTGATTCTAGCAACACTGCTAGCCCCAAATCTGACACGACTATTGGCCTTACGACATCTCGCAATGGTGACTTCATAAAGTCTGTTTGAGAGAAAGCCGTTCTGTTGGCTAGCTGAACAATAGGAGCTGTATTTTCCCCTAAAGAAATGACTCAACCTTGTTTCCTCTACAGTGGTGCACGGCCTTCCTTATTGTGAAAGTTGCTCCCTTCTCTACCGATTGCGATTAATTAATTCAAAAGGTATGCTTATTTGTCTACGCTGGGTCTTTTCAGCCGATAGAATCCCGCAAAAAAAAAACAGTAAGAAACGGCTGGCAAATGCAGGGTATCACTTAGCAAATATCACTATGTACACCACCATTTCTTTTGAGAAAATTGATTCTTTCGCGGCCGACTGTAGTAAATTTATTTAAAAACATACCCTCATTTACCAACAATCGATATTTTTCATAACTAAACGAACTCCAAAGAATATCAACCAACGATTGATACTTTTATCACAGAGCGATCTCTAAAGAATATTACAAATGCCTTCAAGATCACTCTTATACTCTCGACAGACCTGCTTCCGTTTGACATCACGGGCGGGCCGGAGACGCGAGAGTTCCTGTACCGAGTGGCGGACATTTCGTGCGACTTTGTCGAGAAAACGTTCGACCGAGGCTGCAAGATTCTGGACTTCCACCAGCCAGAGCAGCTAAAAGAAGTCCTGGACCTGGAGATACCCTCGGAACCCATGAAGCTGGACCAGCTGCTGCACGACTGCCGTGACGCTCTCAAGTACCAGGTCAAGACCGGTGAGTACTGCATACTTTGTATCGCGGTCGTATTGTTGCGGTCACGTGTCGTGAATTACCTCCCGTGGCATACAATGTAGAATTTCCGACGGCATAGAGTAAGTAATTTCCAGTGACGCGCAGCGAGTAATTTTTAAGGTGTTTAATGAGTACTTTCCAATGACGTATTCTGAGTAATTTTCCATGGTGAATAATGAGGTATATCCAATGGTAAATTATGAGTAACTTCAGCTGGCGTACAATATGTAACTTCCAATGGTGCAAAGCATGTTATATTCAAAAACGCACAATGAGTAATTTTCTGCGAATACAGTAAGCACTCTCAGTGATATTCAGTGCGTGACTTTTAAAGACGTACGAGTAATTATCAAAACGTACAAAAAGTATCTTCCAATAACGTACAATAAGTTATTTGCAATAAGGGTCATAAGTTATTTCCAATGACGTACAGTAGGAAATTCCTAATGGCGTATTATAGGAAATTTCCCATGACATTCAATAACCTATTTGAATTGACGTACAATAACCAATTTCCAATGGCGTAAAATGAGTTGTTTCCAATAACGTATAATAATGTATTTCCACAGACGTACAGCAAGTAATTTCCCTTGACATGAAGTAAGCATTTCTCCAAACAATACAGTGCTATATATATAGCAATCTTCAAGGAAACGAACAATGCGTGATATATTTGCTGCCAGTCTCAGCAGACCAAATAGCTCTCGGTTCGTTTTGTTTCAAGAAGTAACTTGAACATAATTTGTTCAGTATGTAATATTTTAAATTACCAGCATTATTTTACTGTGATAGAGCTGCACGGATGCATTTGACAGAAATACTGTACGAAGAATCAGCATAAAAAAAATGTTTTTTTTTAAACAATGTCCGTAAAACTACAGGCACCATTGCTAAGAGTTCCGAGTAAATGGGTCTATCTGGCACACAAAACTGAGCTTATAACATAGCGTTACAGACGTGTTGTTAGAAAATGTGATTTACCTAAATTAATAACCCTGCACAAAGGGGAGCTGTGGAAATTATAAGCGCTATGCCTAGGATGATTTGAAGATGAATGTACTTCACCAGTCGGACGCGCTTCCGTCTGTGCGGAGTGTCGTAATGAATTCTGAAACTGACGGTCAGGACAACGGCTTTGTTCTAAAATAAAACAAGAATTATTCATTTCCATGTTCTGCTGGTATGAATGTAATTTCATGACTTATTTTGCCGCAGAAGAGCGATGATATTTGCTCAACCTGGTTATTTCATCAGTTAAACAGTAATAGTGGGAACCAACTGAAGACTTCTGACAGTGCTCACGGCCAAGTTGAGATAAAACAGCAGAAGCACAAAACTTTACCATTTCCTCTGCGAGATAACATACCGACAGCGCTGTCAGAAGATAAATCTAAGATAAATGTACTCGTGTTTCGGATTTTGCTTTCCCATGCGCGTGCATCAAAACCTCCAATTTCTCATAGGATGAAATGGCTTATGACTTAGAGCGTTGTGGATTTTCTTCAAACATACTTTGAATTCCTTTATCTATTTAGAAGCACGTCCTGTCATATTAAAACTAATTGTATGTACTACAAACAACGCTGACGTCAAAACTTAGCTTCGATTTTTAAGCATAAATGTACAGTATTTAAAATTAAACTAATAGAGTTTATTTGCAAGACCCATAAAAAACTACCACTCTCACCACACGTCGAAAGTTTCTTTCCATGGGGGGGTTGTAGCAGGGTTGAAAATAGGAAGAATTAAGTTTCGAGAAGGCTATTGAGGCTTGGAATGGATCCCTATAAGCTGAGGGAAGCCGACGAGCAGCTGGTGCGAGGGCTCGTGTAGCAGAAGTGGTCTGGGGAGCACAGCGCTCAGGAGAGGAAGGGTTGGTATACCACGACCACGAGCAGGATTTTCGAATAATTTACATCTTCATGGAGATGCTGTGTTCTTTTAAAATGATGAGTAATTACTTTTAGGAAAAATTTAAAATGATTTCAAATGATGTGCCCAAGAGCCGGATTTTCTATCAATTTACACCGTGATGGCGATACTATGTTCTTTTCGAATGATCATTTGTTACATTTTGTAAAAATTTATAATGACTTCAGTAATGTGCCCAGAAGCCCGATTTTCGATCAATTTATATCATGGCGATACTGTGTTCTTTCAAAATGATGATTGATGACTTTTAGTATAAATTAAAGATAACTTCAAGAAACGTGTGTCTAGGAGCTGATGCGTATAGCGTGGTCAAGTTAACTTATAACCATGATGCCAGCTATACCTTAACGACGACGTAAATTGAAATGAAATCTAGCCTGAGAAAAACAGCGGTATAGTCTCATGCGAGGTATGAAAAGTCTGGATAGCGTGATTATTGAAATAAACAACTGGAAATAACGGCAGTTTTTGCAAAAAAATTACGGCATTCGTTGACTTTGCAGAATGAAATAAAAAACACGTTTTCATGGCACTCACCTTCACGACAGAAGTTAGCTTTAATGGTACCACAACGAAGGGAAAATGGTCATGCAGGACTGATCCTGTTGTGACGAGGCGTGAGGATATTTCTTAGAGGAGAATTATTAGAAGAAAATAAAGAAAATAAAAGGTAAAGTTCAAATGTACGTAAGGTGCGAGCAGAAAAGAAGTAAAAATAGAATAGAACATTTTGCACAAGACGAATCAAAAGAATACTTTGAAAAAAATACGACTCGGAGAACACTGTAACCGTGAGTACTCCACTTCCAGTAAGATGGCATCGTATAATTATTATTGGTGATGCAAATGCGAGGACGGAAGTAAAAGATTGAGTATTCGTAGGGCATCTTTGTGCTTTAATAAATATGGTAAAGAATATAAAAACTATGAGGCAATGTTTAGAATTGAATAAAACGTTGTATGGTCCGAACGAAGCAGGTGCTTAAATGGAGTCATTTTAATTCTAAGAAAGCAACACCAGTTAAAATCTTTATTCGGGAGTCATCTAATAATCGAACGAAGACATAAATTACAAGCAATCTAGCAAAAAATTCGTTCCTTGACACTATTTACAAACCGAGGAAGCTTTTAGCTTTAAAACTGATGCAAGTTCAAATTTACCGACAGTTAGTTGCACAAAGCCACTGCATATATTTCAAGACGTTCATCACTTGCAAAACCTGTAATTTGAGTAAAGATAACTTTTGTTATAAAAATAGCAGCGCTGAAAAACTAAAACGATAACTTTATAGAACGAAGAATATTATTATATTAAAATGACTCATATCACACAAAATAGAGCAGACAATAGCGTAACACTAAAATAAATGATGTTATTGTACTTGCATTAGCGGAGTAGCCGACGCTGATTCACGCTGCAAACGTCGTGTGCTGGGTTGCGATGTCTGTAGTCACAAGACAATCGAAGGGTCGTCACTTTCCTTGAAATATTTGGCGCAAAAAAGGCCAAAAAGTCCTTTGTAATGATCCGTAGCTCTCAAGCGTTACGTTTTTCTATAATTTTTCGTAAGTCCAGTCTTGTCGAGTTTTTGTTTGATAAGATGAAGCAGGTTTTTAATTATAAGCACTGATTTTTCTAATTGCTACATCAACAGAGGCTTGTTCTTGAAACCCCTTCTTGCTTTACGTAGAGTGAGTGCCAAGGTTTGTTCATTTGTTTGTGTACGGGTAGTTTGCTCAGCTTTCAAACAATGCCGCACTGCCTCAACAGTTTTTTGAAACACTTAAACCGTTATGACTCAGAAACAAATCAAACTCGGTTTAAGACATAAGCTTCACACTCATTGAATTGGTAAAATCCCTCTACGAAGTACTTCGTAGCTTTTTATTCGGACAACCAGCTTTTTGCTCTTTGATGTATACTTCACCAAGTCCACGAATAATTCCTAAGCTTTACCTTCTCTCACGCATAGTTCGTTGATGCCAGTGGCACTGACTGCGGCGACAGAGCGAAAACCTGCCGAACCATTCAACATTTTGCAGCGTGCAAAGCACGATCTCTTCTCCTCTCTATTTTGTTGACCAGCGCTAACTCTACCAGTGGATGAGAGCTTAAATTTGTGTCGGTGTTATGCAATTTTCGATACATTGCAACATCAAACATAAAGAAGCAAGAACTGAATCAAGAACTGTTCAAAACTCTAAGAAGGTAATCAGTTTTACTGCTACTCGAATCATGGACATTTCATGGTGTAACAATTTTTCAACATTAATTAGATGACTAACAAACCTCTCACAATGTGAGACGTCCTTTTCAACAGCTAGAGTGAGACCTCATTTTCCATGCACTCCTTAAGCTCTTCCATTTCTTTCAGTTTTTCTTTAATTTCGTTTTCATTTCTGGCACATGTTCGGTCCGGTCCACATAATTTCCAAATGGCAAACACTAATAGCACATCGTTGCAAATTTTACTTTGCAGCCGTAAACCCAATCATTCAGAATTAATATACACTTGTAACTCAATTCTCTCGAATAATTCAGAAAATCAGGTGTTAAGTAGACTCTTATCATTACTTTAAAGAGACGTCTCAGGAAATTTACTTTCTTACAGTTGATGTTCCCTTGCAGTTACAGGACGTAATTTTGGGGAATGTCAGCCGTCCACAGTTCAGTTGAAAAAATTTGCGGTCATATAAATGGAGTGAAACTAACCAATCATTTACTCATTACCTTACTAACATCTCGAAATATAACACTCATTCAATTATTCACTATGTCACATTATTTAGAGCACAAAGTTTGAGCACAACACACGCACTGTCTCTGACAAGAGCACTTTTAGATAACTACGAGAAAGTGTTTGTCCTGCGCGGGGATAGCATGCCGCTCCACAGATCTGGAAACGAGTGCGTGCGCTTATAAAACTAACACTGCTTCATTTCTCTCAAATAGCTCGGCGTTTTGATGTGAATAACATCATTTTATCATAAACTATTGACTGATTTGAGAATTTAGCTCCTACTTCTATAATATGTTCATGTTATGAAAAATTCAAAGTCACTTAGTTTTTTTTCGATGACTGATCAGTCGGAAGTTAAATGAAAGAAGAGCTAGATCCAGTAGGCTGAGAAACAGAGACACACAGTGAGGGCAAAACAATATTATATGTTGATTAAGTCGCCAAATTCCACATTTTTAAAGCACGTTCAAATTGGACTATATTAAAACAGTAGTAAAAAAGGCTAAAATAAACTAAAAACCACAATCATTTAATGACAAAAAATATTTAGGAACATGTACAGTATATTAAATACGTGAACAAAAGTTTACAACACATGTCAAGATAAATGTTCATTAATACCTCGTTGCATAGCCGTTATTATTAATTATGGCTAAGAGACGTTTAGAGTAGTTCACTACCATCCTTTTTACAATTTTTGTGTGTAATCTTATTCCATTCTTCAATGAAAATTTCTTTGAGTTTAGCGATGTTATTGGGACCTCTCTCCTGAATCTTTGTTATATCAATTCAAAAAAGAGCTTTATTATACGGAAATGCCAACCGAAATACGGAATGAGCCGTAGCTTTTTTAACATAGTACTGACACCGTATAAAAAAAAGCTATAATTGGTCGAATACTGTACAGTAAACACTGGTTTTCTACTTCACTCACGTGAACAAGAGCGAGACGATAAAGTCTCATAACAACACATGGATCGCTACCAGTAAAACAATCAGTCGTTAGAGCAATCCTCCTCATAGTCGGTACTGAACATCAAGTTTTTTTTCTGATAAATATGGTCGGATTTAACAAAATTACAGCCTGGTCTGACACCCAAAGTATGCTTTAGGAGATAGAGAAATATACATAAAAATACGTAAGCTGAGAAATTCATGAAAAATAACTGTAAAACTCTTCGCGAATTCAGAATAAAAATATAAAAACGATGATTTTATAAATTCCATGCTTAGGAACTTTAAAATTCAAATCACTGAGATATACTCTTACAGACGTTAATTTACAAGCACTACAAAAGATCTTTCTAAGTCCTCACCATCTCACATCTGTGAGGACCAAAAACCCAAATCAGAACAGATTCCCATTTTCTTGCTAAGCGGAATCGAGACATCGGAGCTGTGGGACTTACCCGTCACTGCAAGGTTCCGCTCACGCTTTAGTGCATCCTGATGGAATTGCTTGGAACAGTTGGTAATTGCCTGGAACGATTCCAGATAGCGCGGGGTTACGGCGCAATTCCTGGGAATCAAGGACCCTCTAGCCAACGAAACTCATTACCCGACATAATGAAGTGAACTCTCCTCCGACTTGGCCTAACCGTGTGATTAGCTTCAGCTGCGATTACGCTTATTGTTATTGTTACAAGGTATACTTACACGACATCTTCTTATTGTTCTGTGGAGAATTGTTTCATTTACTTCTGCCATTAAAAGGTATTTATACTCGACCTCTTCTCCTTATTGTTTTGTTTACTCGACATCTTCTGAAAACGATTCATTTACTCCCAAATTTATGCTGCTCGAATAAAATGAATATCTCATTAATTGTGCAACAAATCTTCGTTATTTAACTCATGAAAGCAGTATACATTGACAAAATTTAAAACTTCGTTTTGAATTAAATTAACTCAAATCATGGTTTTCAGTGCAGTGAAGCAGGGAAAAATTATTCAAATAATTCATCAGGCAGACTTGTGTTCGAAATAATCCTGAATGGGGCGGACTATGTTCGTGTCTCTAATAGAGTCCGAGGATTCCGGGTAATATACAGGGTGATTTTAAAATATGGGGCCTAAAGAAATATTTTATAACTCCTATGTTAATGATGGGCTTTAAAAAAAGAAGTATTTGCGAAATCCCAAAAATTACTAGTTGAACTCTGATTACATTTTTATTTAATATTCTTCTTGTGCCGCCCGTCTGAGTGCAGACAATAGTCGGCACGGTTACGCGGGCTGTTCATTGCGGCGCTGGTGAGATCTGATCCAATTCACTGGATTTATACCTCGATGTATACCTTGAGTTGGTGTTTTCTTTTGGATAAACTTGAAAGGAAGAGCTTACCGTGAAAAGTCTACAAATCTACCCCAACGCAAGGCATCCATCGAGGTAAATTCAGCAAATTGGATCAGATCTCGCTAGTGCCTTAATAAATAGTTTACGTTATTCGTGCCATTTCTTGTCTGTATACACAAAACATTGCCATAATAGCTTAACCTTGTTCACACAGCGTTGCCATCAAAGCTACAGCATACACATAAAACGTTGCTACGACAACGTTCACACGACGTTGAAGCTGCATCGCTAACCAGTGCAGGTTGCGACACCCAGTGTTCCCTCTCTCCCCCGACGACAGCCCGCATGTGTCGAAGGCAGGCGAGCGCGTATGCAAATCAAATTAAGTGAAGCTAAAGGCAAATATTTGGCGGCAGAAGGATGCCGGCGCTGGAGAGGCGTGCGGACCCTGATAAGCCTTCGCACTTCGGCGCGCTATTGTTTCTCGCCCGGACGTCATTGTTTTACTTCCGATCTGCGGGAGGGGACGATTGTTCGAGTTGTGGGATCCATGCATAAACTTAGGAACACGCTGCATGAATTAGGCGCTCATTCCAGTGAAAAACAGGTATATTTGCGTAGATTGACGGCCAAGTTTTCTTAATGAGTTCTGTTTAAATTAGAATAGTTCGATGACGAGTGTTGACTTAGCATAAATGCTTTACAGTATCGGTATGAAATTTAAAAAAGTAACCTATTCAGCTATAACGTTTTATTCAGGTTTGATTCACAAATCACGACGTATTAGCTAGAATTCGTAGAATTTTATTTTATTCATTCACTGTGTCTACACTGCTACTCATGCGCATACAATTCAGAAATGAGCTTGAAAGTTCTACAGGTAGCCCAATGGTATCTAAATTTATCTTCAAAATCTGATTAAATCATACATGTGCATAGTTATTCGCCTGGCTACGTGGTAAAGAGGAGGCAATTTTCATAATCTATAACTCTGATGTAAACATATTACGATTCGCTCATGTATGATAGCCCCGTAATCAATTTAATGCTACGCTAGAATACTCTGCTAAATTAAGTGTATGTATAGATCCCAAATCGATAGATAGATTGAGTTGAACCTAAGAATTATGGCTGATATACTGTAACTTAGGACTTAATGTATCGTAGCGTCGCAACTTGCGATTTACTGCTACCATATAACTGTACACTTTTACAATACTACCGAACACTACCATAATGCGATGATATATTGCAACAATACTACGCTTTACTTCTGAATTACTGCTGAGATGTCAAATTTCAATTTTTCTTCACCCTGACTCATGTCACTGACCCATAAAGCCAACACCAGCAAATCGAATTAAATACTAGAGCATCAGGCAAAATTTTTCGTAACTATCAAATGAGAGAGTTCAAAGCCATATGATACATTTGGGTAACAGCTGAGAAGAGAAATATCATTAGTTTAGTTGGGCGATTTATTGGAACGTCGTCGTCATTAGAGCCACCGAATCTTTTGACCAAATATGATCATTAATACCACAATTTGATGTGAAATTTCTACTCACGTTCAGAGCAGATTTCCGTATCGTGCTCAACTCTAATTATTTCCGTAGTGTTTTACTTAAAGCAGCCTCAAAAGATAAGTTTGGGTCATTTCAATCCAACTACCAAAATAACCAGCAAAAAATTAAAAATTATTCCAGCCTTCTATTACTGTCAAACCACATCAATAGTTCCATAGTTCAATCGTTCATTAATACTTGACAGCAAATAGTTAAACTGAAGTTCAATATTCAACTCTAATTTAAAGTCAACTGTTATGAGCAATTTTGAAAATCGCAAAAATTAACTAGATCATGCCTTCATTTAGCTTTAATTGAGTATTTATGAAAATCCAGTTTGCGACTACTGGTCGGTCAGTATCACCATGGTAACCCTTTCCGTGGCTACCGGCGGTGCACGTTGAAGTCAAAATGTTCAGATGAGAACACGATATTTAAAGCGTGAGACAAAATCAGCTGTAGACAATAATTCGCACCGCACGACATGCGCTGTGAGGCTCATGACCGTCACAATGGGATTCACTGCAGAGCTGAAGGAGGTCTGCGCCGGACAGGCGAGACAGCGGCGGCTGAAGAGCAAGTGTGGGTGACATAAAGAGGCGTGTCAATACCGCAGCCCTGCTGCCTCCCCTGGCTCAACACACACGGTCCTGCACAGCTGCATTAACGCGATTTGTGCTGCTCTTACTTATTGGAAACTCTACGTACTTTCTCGGGGAAATGATAAGTTGTTGCTTGAACGAATTTTGAGGGTGAAATTACGTGGTTCCTTCGTATTTAATTTCCTGCATTTGCTGTATGAGATGTGGATATAATTATAAGCGCTTTTAGCATTATTTTGAATTTTATTTTTCCATGGTGGGAGAAATTAAAATAAATTAAACTCTAAAGATATGAATACATGGAGTAAGAAATGAAGCAATTCTGACAACTATAGATACAAATTCCCGTCAATTTAAAGGCTAGAAACGCAGTCTGCGAACGCTTGGAGCCTCGTTAACTCTTCCAGAGTTTTCAAACAAATAGGTTTGTATTCAACTGATCTTTCTCTTCAGTCTAAATTAATTGCAAACTAATTTCCAAAGTAATCCCTCAGGAGGATACAACTGTTGTACCTATGGGAGTTAGCACTTCACTGGGAATTAGTACTTCAATGTTGAGTCCTGAGCTGAGAGTTGCCTTCTTTTTACTGAAATAAATTGTCTTTTGTTTTGTCACGAACCATATTTTTTTGGTTCACTGCTGTCCTGATTTTCAGGACCTCTCATTTGACACTTCAACTTATATTTTGTTGGCTAACCTTCCTTCTCAACTTACTGTTTCTATGTGCTTAGGATTGTGTGCGGGGACACACCCTGTACATATGTAAATCCCCCGCTCCTATGACTCGGGACCAAATGTTGCACATATCCTACTTCTCTTTCATCATCTTTGTTGTGATAAGGAAAGCTAAGGCTGACTGATAATATGGAATTAATTTATTAAATCCACAGTAATTGTATAACTTCTCTTATTCGTTTATTGTATTCTCCTCGCGAGGAACTTCAGCAAAGGAACCTAGAAATATTCAATGTTTAACGAACATGTTCAGTGAATAAATTTACTAGCACCACTAACTAAAGTGTCACCATAATTTTGCATAGCCAAGCAATTGAAAAATACACTATTCATTTTCATTGAATTTAATTTAGAAAATTTACTCAATTGTTCACGTAAAGGAAAATTTCCCTTTAGTTCTGCCGTGAACTCTGCACGGGTCTAAGACACCATCGCATCTTTCACTTAATTCTGTCACAGTAGCCCTTTGATCACTCGTTTAACAACTATCAAAATATTCCTTTTATATTCCCGACATGATTTACTCCACAATTTAAGAACACCACCCATTTGCGGATTTTATTAACTTAGTACAGACTAGGAATAAAATTTAGAGTTCATGCAAGAGCAGCTCACGTGGCACATTCTACGCAAGTCCCTTACCGTTAGCTCGCAATCACGCGCAGGTACCAGAGGAAGAGTCTAGTCAGAGTTGAAAAAATTAAAGAATCAAGGGACTGCTAATATTACTGCTTACAGTGCTTCTGACCACCAAAACTATCACTACTACTCTCTACACCATCGCAAATAAAAAGGGAAAAGCTCTAAAGAGAAACAGAAACAGCCACACACTCAGCCACAAGTTTTTAAAAACATGCCCCATTGCGATCATACTAACTGAGAAAGTAAACGTTTCTCAAAACTGTAGTTCCGTTATTTTGCCTATTTTTAGAATCATCGGTTGCGCTCGAACTGTCGCGTGCTCTTTTCTTTTATGCTATGATGACGCTATTTTCTGATAAAACACTGCCAAATCCTACCAAATATACCTACTAGTAAGATACGGACT
>JACJUY010000137.1:242218-257285 GCA_014220935.1 Platorchestia sp. MABIK
CGTAACTGTTTGTGTTTAACACTTTGAATGCGGTAGGTAGTTCAATATTCAACTCAAATTTAAAGCCAATTTTAGTAAGCAATGTTGAAAATAGCGAACATTAATTAGATCGTGCCCTCATTTAGCATTAAGTATTTATGAAAATTGAGTTTGTGACTACTGGTCGGTCAGCAGCATTTTGAAAATCTCCTCAGTGACCACCGGTGGCTCACGTCGCAGTCTAAGGGTCAAAAGCTATACTGTGCAAATATCGCTGAAGCTTCGACTGCGAGACCAACTCGTTGAATACATCGCGAATGCACAAAAAAGTTCTCTGTCGGCGTTATGCCTCTTTCCATCAGCTTCTGTGACTTGCGGGGAAAGTTGGAAATATTTCTTGAAGTTTTCTCGAGACAGTAGACTACTTCCCAATGCTTAAGATTTAAAGTATACCATCTGAAATCAATGGATGCTTTTCGATGTTTCATAGAAGTTATGGAACAAAAATAAAATAAACGTTTAATAATTACTTTATTTTGAAACACATTAAATATTTGTTCGTGTTTTTGCTCTCAACGGATGAGTTTTATTGTCATCAATGAAACCAGAAAAGTTCTCTTTAAGCGTAAAAATGATACCATTTGTGAAACAGAACATGTTTCCATATAATATATTCATTTACAAGTCACTTGTTTCAAGAACCTGATTTTAATTTAAGAGCCAGCTGTTAAAACAAGCATGCAATCTGCTTGAAGTCAAGAATCGACCCACGAGTTCATCGATTTTGAAGGAAAAAGTCGCAAGCTCCAGACGGAACGATAAGTCGCTCCCTGTTGACTCCAGTCAAAACCATCGAGCCGGTTTTTGATCCGAACCCGAAAAGAATAAAAGAATATAAAGACGCCGTTTTAGGGGAAGTGATCTTTGGAGCAGACAGTCATTACAGAGATGGGATGAGGAGGCAAGCCTTTGGATAACAAAAGCTGAACAAAAGCTCTTTGTAAGCAACAGCAGACAATGACGCGCTGAACTCGAACGCTACCGAGATTACTAGCCTCGAGAGTGCACGTAAAGTGTCACTGATTGTACTTCCACTATGAGAACAGTTCGGAAAAGATTTCTAATGCAAAAACTCCCTTTCGTAACACTTGCAATCTGTGAGAAGAACCTTGAGTCTAACATAAATGTGTTTATGGCTATTGGAGGTGAGAGAGTGGTCAAGAGAAACGAAAGACTAAATAGAATCTGAGATTATGAATGCCATGTCTAGGCATAACTAGCACTTTGCTGTCTCTGAAACTGTTTGAGTAAATGAAGAATTTGAAACTTCATACTGAAAGTTTAGTTGTCTTACTTCCTAGGATCTTTTTTAAGCTGTAATTTTTTCCAATATTTTAAAACAATATCGCCAGCGAAAACAGCGACATGTAATATGAGCATATCAAACTAACAGAAAAATACCTTGTTTGTTTTTCCGTCAACCCTATCAGGGATGCAATTTAGTAGTTGAACACTACCAAATGTATGCTCTATGGAGACGATTTGTAATGGGAACCTTAACGACAAACGTGTACTTCTTGTTGGTTCATATTCAACAGCACCATACTTGAACGCATATTAATACACCTCCGTATAATAGACGTATTCACTGGCGCAATACGCACATGTTTGATTTTCAAGGCAATAGCCTCGTATTTTTGTCTCTGCATTGTACATTTGTTTTATTTATTTTTGCGTCGTTTTCAACCCATTTTGACCAAGAAATTGCACTCGAGATTCGTTAACCCTACATCTTATGCTTTTGTTTTGCGTCTCAACTGTGCTGTAAGAATGTAAAAATATGTACTCGAATTTACGAATTTCTTTTAGTCTCAAATTCAATTCGTTGTTTGCACAAGCTTTTTCTATTATCTAATCTCATATATTATGAATAACGTTGGTTCTGTCATCCTTGTTTCCATTCCATCTACTTTTTTTCAATTCACCAGCTTTCAGAAAGTTTTACTCTCAATTCAGATGCCATTGTGTTCGCTTGGCTATCATTCTTCACGTTCCAAATTTATTTACAGCATTTTTGTAAGGGGTCCCATATTTTAGTTCTTAATAGCCTCTTCCGTACAAAACTCGCTGCTCCCATTCTAAAAAATTTATTTTGCACGAGATTCCTAGTTCCTATTCATGACATCTTTTTTCGGATAAAGTTTCCTGTTCTCTTTATAGCATCTTCGTTGCGCACTTCACTGCTCCTATTCTTCACAGCTTTTGTACGGAGATTCCTGGTTATTTTCTTAACAAATTTTTTCGCAGGAGGTTCTCATTTCCTATTCCTCTCAGCTTGTTCCGTACGGGGGTTCCAAATCTCATTTCTTTACAACTTCTTTCTCGCCAAGTTACAAGTTCCTTTTCTTAGAAGCTTCCTTCATACGGGGTTTCCTGATCTCTTGCTTTACAGCTTCTTTTTAGCGAAGTTCCGCAGTTCTCAGTTCCTATTCATTAAAGCTTTTTTCGTATGGGGTTCTCATTTCTCATTCTTAACTGCTTGTTACGTACGGGGTTTCCTCATCGCTTTCTCTCCAACTTCTTACTTACGAAATCCACTGCTCGGATTTTTAACAGCTTCTTTCATTGCGAGTTTTTGTTCCCACCGCAAACTTCCACTCACAATGTTTTCTGACGCAGCGAGCCTCACTAAGTCTGCAAGGTTGGCCACCCGCTTTAGAACGATAAAAGTGAAACTCAAAATCCAGATCAGAAAAGTGTTCCTCTGAAACAATGCTTCCTTTCTCTGTGAAACCTATTTCATACGGTTTTCTGCCAAAGAATAATATAATAAAGTAGAAAGTCCAGTGATAGCAAAAATTTTATTTTCAATTGGAATGATAGTGAGTGATTGCGTTCTTCACGTGAAAACCTACGAATGAGTGCGTTATTTAATGCTGGGGATCTACGGTATTAATATTCTCTCGGAAAGTAAGATTCTCCAGTTTCACCTAAATGCAAAATTAGCGCAAAAGATAGCTTTCAAGGGAAGTGTCGAGTACCTTACTGAAATCGAAAAACAGAATATTGTCTCTGTTTTTCAGGTGCTCCCACATAATTTTTTTAATTTATTCAGTTTTTTTTAACTTGCAGGAATATTTTATTTTCTGTCTGTCATTGCTAGAACAGTTCCATAATCATGAATACTATTGTTTACCATTAGTGTTTGACAAAATCTAACTATATTTTGTCTATAAATAATTGCCTCCAGAAGAAAATCAAAATTCGAAAGCAAACTTCAGTAATTCCTCTGGGTACAGGATTTGTGCGAGCGTGGTTTAAATTCATTGCATAATAACACTTCGAAAACTAGAAACAAAACTACAGCAAAATTCTAATATAGTTTGAAAGGTAAACGAAACAATGAATACTTTACTCCCACACAATCTTATTATTTGAACTGTATTAAGATAAACATACGATATTTACAAGTAAAGCTGCAATATAAATGAACGCGAAATTAGTTACGTACATCTACCTAGAACCATGTGCCCACTCGTGAGCTGCTTAATCTGATATCACACATCACTCGATGGCATACCTTCTTCCCAACGATCTTAATATTTTTTTCCCTCCGGGAGATTATTTTCGCATTCAACGTGTGAGAATGTAACGCGATTCACTATTTTCCTCCAAACGCTCCAGACCTGTGCAGCAAAGGCAGTAGCCAACCTTCTGTCAACAGGACAGCTTCAATCAAGTTGTGTCCAACGAGATTTTTTTTCGCAACTTTGTCATTGTGTCTCGGTCCTGCAGCTGGGACCACGCAGGCGCGCTGGGCCGAGGTTCGCATCGGCCCAAAATGCGCTTGGTTCAGTCCTATTGATTCGGGCTGACGACGAACTGTTTAAAATGCAAGTGCCACTTGCGCTGTATAAAGCTCAACGAACAGTTAAGCTTTGAATGTTATAATTGCTTAAAATATTCTACGATAAAACTGTCGAATTAGAGTTATTTTACAAAATCTGAGAGCCAAACTGATGTCATTTTTCAAACGTCTGACACAGGTACTTCAAGTTTGCCTTTTATTCAATTTGAACGCTTTTCATTAATGTAAAAAAAGCCCACAAATTAACCGTCTCTCGAGGTCTTCTGTTTCCACCCTCTTCAGCATCTTTAAACGTTCTCCTTGAAATGACATTCAACCAACACGGTAAATTAAAACAATGTTTATTTTCAATCGGAACAATCTTTGAACTTTCAATCCAGTTTCTAAAGATATTTACTTTCGCACAACACTAAATTTAATTTTCTAGAAAACAACAGCCACTTTAAAATCGCTCTTTCCTCTAGAAAAAATCTTCCATTATTCAGAGCATGTATATATAATCCTAAAAAGGTAGGAACTGGAAGCATAACACAGTGTCAAAAAGAAAGTGAACGTACTTGCATGCCGCATGGATTCTGAGCATAAAATTACAGGTTATTGAACAATGCTAATTTGCAAACTAATGTTAGCTCACTCTGTTGAACACTGTGGCAGTCATTCATTTCAAGTGGGAAATTTAATAATTCAGAACTTTACTGCGAGCGCTTTCACTAGTTCGGCAAACAATTTATTATGATGTTCTTACTCACCTGATGAAAACTTGACCGTGTGCCACTGACATTGCGAAAACTACGAGATCACAGGAGCTTGACATTCAATGATTTTGATCCGGTGATGATCACATTAGATGATATTGATATGGCATGATTTTTTAATTACATTAAACTCGGCATTGCGATAATCACTATACATCAACTTGATACTTCAATTGTGTTGATAATGTACTGATCTTCAAATTGTGCTAATCTCTTCCGTCGAACAACGCCATGCATTGAAACTTTACCCGTCCTAAATGAGCTGTATCAGTTGCTTTATTTTATTACAGGCGTTTCATAGAGTGCAAGGATAAATTATTACCGTATAATTCTGAAAATACGCAAGCATGTTCATCTTCCCTCTGTAAAACTAAGTTTTCTAAAGCCAAATTTTTTAGCCGACCCAGTACGGGAGCACATGCTGTGAAGAGGTAAAGCAGCGCCCCTTCTTCTGTGAGTTAAAGTCATCAATTAGCGGTGGCTGGTAGGAATAGCCTGCGAGACACCCGCCACCTCTACGCTCTGACAAATGGTCGAGGGAGTGTCGCTTCAATGTGTCGCCACCTCCAGAAGTTGCGGTAAATATTCGCAAGAATTTGATTTGGAATGCCGAATTTATTCACTGATTCTCCTTCTATAAGTTAAATATTACTCATATTGTGAGACACGATCTGAAAATTTGTAGCGACTCATTTTTATCATCAATTTTTGACAAAAATGAAAAGAGCTGTGCCATATGATTTTTTCAAGAGATTATTAGCCTGATAAATTACATTTTGACAATTTTGCCAATAGTGGAAAAATCACGTTTAGTATCTCCCAAACAGTTTTCACAACTCAGACTGTATTCACTAAAAATTTGAACCTAGAGTATAAAACAAAAAAAATTAACAGAGAAAAACACTGTGAGACAAAATATGAATTTGAAGGGAGCGTGGTAACCTTTTGCTACGCTGTTACACTAACAAATGCTTTATGTCAAATAAAACAAAAGCAACAAATGATTTACGTTAAATAAAATAAGTAGCAAATGCTACAAAAGCTCTAAGTCAAATGCTTTACGTGAAGCAGAGCAGCTGGTCATCCAGAGCAGGCCACATGCAGGGAATTGCTGTGAGTGGCTCAAAACACAGCTCTGGAGCGTGCATCCGAGGCTCCAGTCTGTCACCGCACCCCTCGTTCCAAACAAGCAGTTTACCCTCTTTGTGACGGCTCCTGGAGCTGCCCTCAAATCTCTCCCTAATATTCTCTTCCCCTCTAAAACAATCTGTCTCACACGTCCCCTTCCCTCGGCAGCATCCCTCTCCTCGTCCTCCTCCCTGCATTCCGTCCCCTCAGATCTCGCCTTCAGCATCTACTTACCCTCTTCTTTACCGTCTACTTTCTTCCTGTTGGTCTAGCTTCTCTTTCGTGCTCGATATTGTCTTCTTTTCCAAGTCTATGCATCGCTTCACTGTTTTATTTAGCATCCTACAAACTGGACGTATTGACTCGGTTATCAATTATGATATTATCACTCGCACCTTGTTCTATTACTTCGTTCCTGTGGTTTTGAACTCTTTACCGTTTAATTTTTCCCTGTTTTCATAATCGTGTGCACTACTCGGCTTTCGTTTCATTGATCAATTTTCATTGATCAATTTCTGGCTAAGTTTCTTTTACTCACTCTTTTTAACCCTCTACAACAAAATAAATAAATAAATTTTCTCAACTACGTGTGCACTTTACATTGTGTAATACCTTATTGTTATAAATGTATCGCAGGAAAACTTTGCCCGTCTAAACTCACTCTAAAATTTTTGAGTTCCAATCTCTGAGAACACTGAGTTTGATTATACAGTATAGTTGAACAAAAAAATTAGTTCGGGACTTATGCTTTGGTTTACATTCCTTTGCTTAATTTCGAATGAAAAATGGCCAAAATCATGGGGAAATTATTCAAGTGTTTTCACATTTTGATTTAATGCATGTATAATCTATCTGAAAATTTACAGTTTCAGCATACACGTTTGAAGCAATAGTTTGAAGCAAAACAACTGTCAATAATTAATTAGCACAGAGCACAGATTCCATTTGAAGCAAAATGTGTGCGAGAACTAGCTACTTTTATCTACGGAACGGGAAGGAAAATCTGGAAAGCCGACGTTAACTTTCGGCAAGGTTCGGCGGAGGTGTCGGCTTAGCCCGTACTTAGGAACAGCTGCTGCGTGGCTTAACACGCTTGCAAACACTTCTTATTTTGCTTTCTTCTCGCACGGAAATGGAAGGTCCCCAGAGAAATCCATAGATTTCCGATATCTGCCTTTTGCGTCTCGTAAGAGTGCCGTCATGAACTTCAGATGACCTGAGATGAAACTCGGGAGTTCGTCGCTTGATTTGTGACACTTCTGTGCGTTCTCTTTGTTCTCATTCTAACAAGCTGGAAATATTTTTGAAGTGTCCTAAAATGATATGATTTTACGATTGATTTGAATTAAATTCATAATACGAATATTTTATGTTTCCATCATAGAGTATTTTGACGTACAATAGAGGACGTGCAACTGGAACATACTCTGTGTCTTCCAGTGACTGCAAGTAGAGAGTTCAAAAAGTAAACAAAGGAACCCTAGCTGTTTTTTTTCTGTCTTTTATTCTCTGCGCGTGTTTTTTATTGGCCTTGCCAGCGGGCTTCATGGTTATGCCTTCAGCTTGGGATGGTCGTTACGCACACTCGTGCTCGCCTCTCCAATGCAGCCGTCCTAGGGAAGATGGCAATGAGGCAACGAGCCGCTAATTTCATAATGGTACGTCATTCTCGCGCAAGACCGGAAAACAGGCAATTAAAAAATGCGGCGAACACACTCACGAGCATTTCAATTGATTATTCTCTCAAACTTGAATGAAAGAAATTACTTAAAATGAAATTCACCTAATTGCATACAATCTATCTCTTTTTCTGGGACAAATAATTCCGTAGGTCCTTTTAAAAGTTAAGGAAGTGAACGGATATGATGAATGCTATCAATGTGAATATTACTTCTGATAAAATAATATTATTTACGATTTAAGAGTTTAATCAGTAAATGTTCCATTCAAATCAGAAGCATTTAAGTCTACTTCAAACTAATTAAGTGGAGAAAAATGATGTTTTCCTCATAAAGTCTCATTCCGCCGCGTGAAATCATTTTCAAAGTCGGTAATTTCATGCAAATAAATCAAGTCAGTGAGATAATTTCTATTTCTCAGATTGTGTCAGAGTCGAGATATTTGAGTGAAATAAATTCGACAAGACCGAGAGCATGAAAATTTATACCATATTCATTATTTCTTTTATTAAACTTTACTTCTTGACACTCAGTGCCAAAGAATGCCAGACCTTTTGAGGCCTTTGTCGGCCTGTTGACAAGCTTTGATCCTCTGTTTTGCTGATACGCTCAATGACACGATCTGATCCTCTATTTCCTCGTCGAGATGAGGTTTGCTTCAGAGCTCAGCAATGTCGTTTTTTTCCAGCGAGCCTTCGAGTTGACGATCGATTGCGAGGAAATGCTTGTAATATTTATTGCCGATAAAGGGTAAAATGACGCGCGTTGCCTATCGTTTCATGGAAAAACGGAATGTATTCCAACGGAATTGAAGATTTTGCATACATTCAGGTGAGCATAAATCACCGGCAATGGTTTTTACTTTGTAGAAAATTTTTCAGATGTTTTCGAGTGGGCAAATGCCACAGGAAGGAATGTTTTAAATAGTTGAAATTTACTAGCTGTAAATGAAAGTTATGCTATCTTCAGTACTTGAATATTATTAGCATGGAATAGGAAAGTCCGAAGAATATTTAAAATCAAAAGGGGACCTTGAGAGTGAGTACACCTATAGTACATAGACACTTGACACTAAATAGTGTTGTTCTCCTTCCTCTTTTTGAAATATCTTTGTTCCAGTTAAGGAGGGTCAAACAAACTTATAATCTTATCTAATTTTTCGGCTCAAGTGAGAGTTAGTCAATTATTCCAGCTCTGATGCTTAAATTTAACCTTGGCTAACCAATATGAGCAATCCTTTTAATCCAATAACATCTTTCTCATCCGATTTGTATTGTATATTAGATATTATGAGTGTTATCTGTTATTGAATTTGAAATTTGTTTTTCATTTTGCTCAATTTAAGAGATGATACCACAAATGAGCATTTCAATTTATGGAAAATGATAATTATAAATACAGAGCAAAAGTCACTAGCGATGGATACAAAATTCGAGGCATGATCACAAATTTTCGAAACACTAGGAAAAATATAGCAACCACTCGCACTGTGCCGAGGGCGCGTGATCTTGCGTAATGACGTGACTGTCGGTCTATTGAAAATGAGTTTCTGATAAGGGTTCTATCGGAGAGGCTATTACAGAGAACCCTCGGCAGACTGCGTCGCTCCTTAGGGAATCAAATCGTCCCTCGTGAAGTCAGCCTTGCGTTGAAATATGACAGGGATCCTCCTTGCCTCAGGATACTGTAATAGAATGGGTCGTAAAGAAACCGACAGCCCGGTGCACCAAAGCGCTGCTGCTGCTGCTGCGCGCACGAGAGACGAGGCTTTCTTATGGCGAAATGTTCTCTCCTTTCTTGTTTGGAGCGTTTGCGACCGTGTGTGCGTGTTGCAGGCGATTTTTATGTTGTGTGACAAGTTCAATTGCTAAAACCCACCGTTCTGCTGTAGATCAAATTTGGCGCTTCCAAAAATTAAAAACATGACGTGAAATGCATAACCTCATAATCTCTGTAAAATAGATGTTCCTTTTTGTGACGTGCTACCTTATAGCCTACTGTTTAGATTATCTAGCAATGAATAGTTATATACAGGTTTTCAAACGTGTATTTATGTTCTGGCGTAAGATTTTTTTGAGCGATGAAATAGTGTCTCGACATGAATCATTTAGAATCTTTTTCCTCACTACCGAGTTGAGCGTGAGTCATGCTGATTATGGAATTAAATTTTCCTACTTACCAGAATGTTCTCTTTGCCCGTTCTCGAGTGAACCTTCCACCACACACTTAGTGTCAATGGCGCGTGCAAGGCACGACACCACCGTATGCGTGATTATTGCTTATACCACCATCAATCAAATATTTAACGAGATCAGTATCTTAATAAAGTATCATTTGAATTTAGCACACTGAAAATATTTTTCGGCATGAATTTTTTAATATTGTTGAAAAAGGCTGGATATTCAGACATTTCCCGTCAATTCTTTTTGGCACGCAAGATTTTTAATGAATCTAATGTTCTATTGAAGTTCTTCTCTGAGCACGCTCTATTTCATTCATCAGTTTTTATTTTTGCGAAAGTATTTGTCATTTTGACCAAAAGTATTCTTTTATCGCTGTTTGAATTTGAGCTCTCTCTTCGTTCTCTTTGATGTTTTGATCGCGAAACTAAATTCATGCAATTATTTCACACACATAAAGCAGTAATTTATGATATCCACTAGGATATTACAGTGATATCATGAATTACTCGGATACCATAAATTACTGCATGCTCTGTCGTATGATCCAACCTTCCTAGACAGTTTACATATATTTTGAATTAGTTTTGGACGCGAACTTATAGAATTCAAACATTAGAAAACGCGACGTTTTGAAATTTATTCCCACTCCATTTCCCAGCTCCATTCTTCACTCGCAGCTTATTTATACGCAGGAAGTTTTCACGGATGAACTTTTACGATGAGACTGGGATCTCTCGGCCTGCGTTCCTCCGATGCGCGGCAAACTTGCGCCAAACTTGAAACTTGGGAGCTGTTCTGTAATTGCGGATCCAGAAGCGCCATCTGTGGGTCTCGCTAGGAGGAAGAACTTCAACTACCTGTACTGGAGTAGAGAGCGAATATTAACTTTCGATGTTCAAGTCGTGACTACAAGCACCGAATTTGTTGGGAAGATGGAGTACGAATATATTGCTGAGTTGAAAATTTGACGTTATGCATTTCAAGCCATGTTTTTAATTCTCAGAAGCGTTGAATGTGATCTTCAGGAGATCGGTACAAGATATAGCTCGTCGTAAAGCGTTACGTCATGTTTTGTGAGACGATGCAACTCAAGAACAATGTAAGATATGAAAGTTAAATCCGCTAGTGCCCAGACATCGAATACTTCCACATGCAGTTTGAAACTGCACATAAAACACAGCCTCCAACAAACATTTATACACACTGGACTAACCAGCTAGGTATCGGAAATTAACACAATGTATAAATACTTTTGAAGTGAGAATTGAATTGTACTGAAGAATTATGCCGTTTTCTTCAACATTTTGTACGCATGTTATGAATCTAGATGTCATCGTTCCATACTCCCCGGAGCGTGTTCCCTTATACGTTTATTGCATTGCCCAAATTCCTGAAATAACAAACCTGAAGACTGCGAACACCAATTTGCCTATACAATTTATTCAACAACATTCCAGATCCTTTTAATTAAACGTTTTTATGGGACCCATTGAATTTTCTGAGAGCGGACCATCTGTCTCGGAACACAGCTGGCTAATATTGCCGGCCGTAAGCGGTGTCCTCTTTTAATAAATGCACCCGCCCTCTAAACGCTGACGGCCCTCCTTTATAATTGCGATGGAAGCCAGTAACGAGTCTGGGCGATGGGGAGAGCGACGGAGCTTGTGGAGGAGAAGGCACTGTGGCAAGGTTCTCTAGTGTACAACACATCGCTTTGTACCCAACCTCCATCTTAACATGCTAACTGCCATGGGTTTAAACTGAAGTTCAATATTCAATTCTAATTTAAGGTCAATTGTAGTATGTAACTTTGAAAATAGCAAACATTAACTGGATTGTGCCTTTATTTAGCTCTCATTAGGTATTTATAAAAGTAGAGTTAGTGACTGCAGGCTGGTCAGCAGCTTTATTAAAATCCCCTCGGTGACCACCGGTGGGTTCCTTCGCAGGAAACACGTAAATACAGCATCACGGTGTAAGTGTGCTTAGAAGGACCAAATTTGCCTATGTTTAGTCTATTTTCGACAAAAATTGATTTAGTATTACGTGTGGAGTTTGCCTGTGCTGTGTAACTAAATTAAGCACAAGTTCCATGTTCATTGATATACTTACACATGCCGCGAACCTGACGCTAAGTTCACAGTAGATTTGAATGAAGCATCTGCCGAATTATAATTAATGAAAACCAGGTGTAAGTCCTAAGAATTGATGTCATAAGTTCTTAGGAACATATGTTCCTGATGTCATGTTCTGATGTCATAAGTTCATAAGTTCTCTGAGTAAAGATGATAAGCGATTATCTTCGTATTTTAACACGTGCTGAACTGGAACAGTTTCGAAAGGTTGAAAAATTGGAAAAGTTCTTAGGAAATAATGTAAAAATGTGCCACAGTATATACAATACTATTTTCACTGCTGTTCTGTTTTTCGGCATCTGCATCTTTTCACTTCAAGTTTCGTCTCGTTTCGTAAATTTCTTTCAACCCAGGTTATTGTGTGCACATGGAGGGGAAGCACTTTATGCATAGATTCTTCGTACTCTTAACTCCATTCTAAACGGTGCCTTCCTCCTCCTTCTTCTTGATACACCTTTGTTGCGGTTAGGGAGACTTCAACTTACTCATCTAATGTGTTATTGCACTGAGATTTTTGTTTCATTTTATATCTTCGTGTGAACTCCAATCAACTTATTTTATCTGATGTATTCTGTATAAAATTCGTGTATAATTTTCACTTTTTAATTGTGTCCAGGGCACCCGCGCTTCATGAACCAGCTGTCGTGCGGACTGGAGGTGATCTCGCTCGGTGGAGAGTGGCTGACGGCCGCCGCCAACATCAACATGTTCACTTATGAGATCGCGCCGGTCTTCATCCTCATGGAGCAGGTCTGGATCCTGCGACACGATGTTCTTAGTTTTTACGGCCCTTTTATTGCACAATCTGCAGAAGTGAGCTTCCTCATGCATGGAACGCGTTACCTCAGAGTCTCAGTCAAACGCAACCTGTGCCTGAAAATTAGTATTTAGGAATTGTGGTTAAGCGTTGTTGTACTGTAGTGAAAACAAATCTGCATACAACTTTGTAGAAAACATGGAAATAAGGACAGTACCTTCGTCTGTTCATTACACCACAGTCATTGCGCACGATGGTATGAATGAGCATTTTTTATACGGACGATTAGGTAGCGTTCGCGTGGTGGTAATAAATTAAAGACATTGAAGCGATTCTATCATGATACCCTTGTATTATTGATGTGGTGATAATAAATGAGGATATTACAGGGATTATGGTATGATATCCTAGTAATATTGACATGGTAGCGGTATAGTGAGGATATCGAAGTGATTCCGACATGATTGAAAGGTAGCATTGATGTCGTGTTTTTCAAATGAGGGTATTGAAAGGTCTCTGACATAATGTCCAATTAGCTCTGACGTCGCGGCTTCAAACTGGAGATAAAAAAGCTATTCTGATTTGATGGCATTATTAGGATGTTTTTAAAACAGGGATTTTGAAGAGAGTCTGACGTGATATCCAGGAAAAATTTATGTGGCAGCTTTAGATTGTGAAAAACTAATCCTAATCTGCCGTACCAGACAACGATGCGGCATATGCGCAAAATCATCGGCTACAAGCAGGGTGACAGCATCATGGCTCCAGGAGGGTCTGTGAGCAACCTGTACGCCTGCATGGCGGCCCGTCACAAGATGTTCCCTGACTACAAGGAGAAGGGCCTCAGACACCTCGCTGGCCAGCTCGTCATGTTCACGTCTCTGCATGTGAGCACACGTAGTCTCTCCCTGGTGCTCCTCATGTGTGTGAGCAAACGCTTTGTCTCGGTTTCTCGTCTTGTTTAGGTTTCTTCACGTATGAATTTATTTGGGAAGCATGTCGTGTTTTTGTTTTTATGCAGATAAGTCTACTTAGGTAACTCGTCGTGTTATCGTTATCTTACACACAATTTCATCTGAGTAGCTGGTAATGCTTAGGGTGAAGCACAAGAACAACCCTGCTCTTCTTACTTACACAGTGTTCCAGATACATTCGTGAAATTTCCTGTCTATTCTTAAATCCTAATGACTCAATTTAAAAGTAACATAATATTTTGAAATTTCAAAAAAAAATTAGCAGACAAGGAGAGCAAAAATTTTATTCGATAAGACCGCCTTGGCTCGAACTCCAGGTGTTAATTGCCGGCTCCGTAGTTAACTAAGCATAACTACATTATGTACTTCAGAGTTGCCAACTTTTTTAGAATCAAAATTACCTATTCTTCAAGTTTGTGCGTAAACATATATCTGAAAAACTCAGTGCACACCCGCATACTTTGCGCGGTTGATGACCAGTTCCACGATAGTATAGTTTCCTTTGGTGGGACACAGAATACCCATGGAAGAAAATTTTAGGCTTCATTCCGTACGTCTAGTAGCCATTCTCAGAATTATGGGAAAACTTGAGTAGATCCTGGATATTTTTGAACAGTCTATTGAGTGAGCCAGCTACTGAAACTTCTCGATCAGGATTAGTTTTTGTAACTAAATCAGTAAAGTCCGACTTCAATGGCACTATGGCGTTAGTAAGAAGGTCACAATTGTATAATTTGGTTTTGTTTGTATTCTCAGTGCATTGGTAACGACCCACTGCTTCTTAGTGCAATTATTGGTTGTTTCAAAAGATTCTAGCGCTGTTCTTTGACTCGACAGAGCCACTACTCGCTGAAGGGAGCGGCCGCCACCATGGGCCTGGGCACGGACAACCTCATTCTCGTGCCCGTGGATGCCAAGTGAGTTCAGTTGACGCCCTGCAGCCTCAAATTTTTTTTTATCGCTAGTGAATTTCACTGTGTATTTATAATTTTTATTTTCAATAAATTTTATCTGCAGCTTTATATGTTCTAATAGCTTATTTTCACATGTTATGTTGCTTGTGTGTTGAGCATTGTCTGGGAGCAGAGACAGGCAGCAGTTTAGACTGAGTCACTTTTACTCTAGTGCAGGGGTTCCCAAATTGGGGTGCTCGCACCTGCTGTGGGTGTAAGACGATATTCCAGGGGGTGCGAGAAAAGTCCAGCTAAATAATAGGATGTTGGCTATATGATAGCGTTTTTGTTTCAGGGGGTGCGAGGTTCGAATGAAATTTCTTTAGGAGCGCGGGATGAAAAAATGGTTGGAAACCCCTGCTCAATCGCGCGCGCGACCATAATTTAGTCGAGGTCATAAGAAGGCTTAATGTTAAGTTGATCTCTCTAACATCTCTATGCGCATTTATCATTAACTTCCCGCGGTTAACAAAATTTTCAAGAATTTTAACTGTATTTCTCAATAACTTGAATCCATTCGTGTAATGGATATATATAAGTGGTTTGCTTTCTGCATATTCGAATTATAAATAAAAGTGCCAAGATACACGTCTTAAATCTCATTATTTATTTAGGAAAGTCATTGAATAAAAATTTTCTGAACGTTTCGACCTCCA
>JACJUY010000137.1:277302-343451 GCA_014220935.1 Platorchestia sp. MABIK
TTTCGCAAGTGTAGGAAACTGCTAAGAACACAGACTTTAATTGTTTGCAACGTAAAGATGTGATATATAATTGGAAAGTGTGTCCAGTTCAGTGTCATTGCGTCGGACCATCGTTTCCTGAAAGCAGAGCGGCCACCAGAAGTAGAGCCCCCGTACTAACAGACGACCTGTGAGAATAGCGTTCTGTAGGACTCAATAAAGGATTTAAAATGTTTGCCTCCGAGTTCCAATCATTGTCCTTTCAGTTTGTTGTCCTGTAGTCTGCAGTGAAAGTTTTATAAGCTGGGTGTTCAGAATTCTTGAACATGATGGCGTGCAAGATTGCATTGTAGTCGTTTCTTCGGAAAAAATTGAAGTCCCTACTTTCGTACGATTTAGAAGCTAAAAATCAATTTTGGAAAATTTAACACTTTGACCGCAATTGGTCAAACTGAAGTTCACCATTCAACTCAAATTTAAAGTCTATTGTAACAAGCAATTTAAGAAATAGCAAACGTTAACCGGATCGTGCCTTCCTTTAGCTTGAATTAAGTATTTTTGAAAATTGATTTCGTTACTGCTGGTCGGTCAGCAGCATTATGAAAATTTCCTCCGTGTCCAACGGTGGCGCACGGTGCGGTGAAAATGTTTAATATAGGATATAAATTTACTTTTTATCGAAACCTGAAAACGGTTGTCAATAGAAATTTAAAAGTCTTCATTTAATTTTAAACTTAGTCCACCTTAAATTATCGGCAGAGAAATCGCTGAATCAGAACCACATATACTGAATACACTAAGTTCATTTGAGCAGTGCATTAAAACATTTTAATGTAATTCCGAATACGTGTTCGTGAACATGTTTCTTTTGACTTTCTAAAACACGAAATAAAGCTACTCTGATTTTTAAGCCCACTGACATTCCAGGAAATATACGATATCACTCCGTTCTTTGGAATCACTGACGTAAGGCACTGTACAATACCCTGCATGTGCCTGGAAGTCAAGGCTGCGTAGAACATGCTTAGTTCTACACAGACGTGTTCACGCTGCATTAAATTGCTACATTCGTTTGAAATATATTTCTACCCAAGAACGGCGTTACAATTTATAATATCCTTGAACTTGATACACATGCAAAACTGTTCGGATGACGATTTTAGGACTGTTTCTGCTTGTCACCAACGGAGCTAAGCTAGTTTTCTGTTTTGTAGCGAGCAGGTACTTGGTGGCCATCTCTGATGTTAGTCTCGCATTCCTCAACCAGTGCCTCGAGTAACGTTGTATAGGTAGGAGTGTGTCGCTCTCAGCGCTCGTTACTTAGGTAGAAAAATATTTGTTGATTGTTAGTTGTAAAATAATTGATGTGAACCGAAAGAGGCTGGTAAATTACGGAGAATCTCTGTGGGAAAGTGTTGTGTTCCATTAAATGCATTCAGTACCTATTTGTACATAAATTCCTACATTGAGGTAAGCACACTTACCTGGAATGGATGTATGAGAATGCACACAGTGCAAGGCGGCAACTAAAATATTTATGAGAGCCTCAAACTTTGCATGATTTTTTTTAAATCGATAGGAACTGAATCTCTTAACAATCACTTTTTCGGAGATGACTTTATACTGTAATGTGCGTAGTATTTTTAACTGACACTTAGTCGTTTTAATTTTTCTATGCGTACAAATAAGCAGTTATATAATGATTGAGTTTATTTAACAAGGTAATAGTGAAAATAAGACCAATCCCTACTATGTGAAAATATCCCTATTTTATTTTTTTACTCTTATTATGAAACGTATGCAGAAATTAGGAGAGCTCCATACTTCGACGTTGATAAGAAAATCGATTGCAGTGACACAGATGCGACTTAGCCAGCGCTGTCAAGTGTAGTATAAGCTCTCCATGAGCCATTCAATAGAAAAACCTTGAATATTACATAACAGAAAGCTCTTACAATACTAATACTTGGAGATATGTATCATTTATTTTCGTCCATAACATTGAATGTTACATAATAATGAACTGTTACAGTACTACGAAAATACATAGTGAAATGTAACATTCGCTGTAGTGGATATTGACAAATATTTCTCCGTTCACCATGCATGAAGTACTAGAGAATCTGAGGAACACATTAAAATTTTACTTGATAAATACTGTGTCCAGGCGCAACTAACACAGAGATTCCATAATTTACTCCACGGAGTTTACACCCAGTATTTAAGTATATCTGAAAAAACTCTTATTTTATCGATTAGGGATGATTGATTCAGTATTAATTAAATATTTTACTCGAACTAGTGTGACTCAAAGATGCTTCAGGAAACATTGTATGAATGATTGATTTAGGTTAATTAGGTTCATCTATTGCATGCTATGAGGACTGGCGCTCCCAGGTGGGAGACTGTTGAGCTACCTCAGCCGTAGTAGGCCTTTGGAACTTTTGTTTTTCGTACCCACTTCAATTTTTTCAGTTTTCCTACATTTTGCCCATTCATCTTTTCTTTGCAGTTTGCGTCTTTCCATTTTTACGTATTTTTTTCATTATTTATTTTTTGTCTTTCCTTCCTCACTTGCGGTTTCTATGAGCCCTGTATTCTATGTGGAACACACCTTGGGCATAGGATCCTCGTTTTCTACACTCCATCCTAAATGGTCCCTACTCTATGCTCTCTTGAGATCACTTTTGATGCTGCTAGAAAGTCTTGAACAAACTAATATAATAATAATGTTTACAGGAAAACGAGCATTCATAAAAAATATTTGAATCATGATTGAGATATAGTCATCTTTCATCGGGATAGAAACATGAGCCCTAATCCGGGGAATTCAAGGAAAGCGTGCAGTTACATAAATAATGTTGGCCAAAATACAACATTTCTAGCAAAAAAAAGTATGATCCTTGTTCGTGAAGCAATTTATTGTAGCAAGCTTTAATCTGCGGCAAAAAATTGTGCAAACTTATAGTTAGCTTCAATTTTTTGAGAATTTTTTTTTCGGAAATTTAAGCTCGTTGTATAGTCTAAGCCAAATACTCCTATTGCCGAACTCGAACGAGTTGTGACACATACTAAAGCTCCGTTTGACATATTCCCTTGTTTCTGCGGTTGTTAAAGGCTGTTTTGGCTAGGTTGCAAGCAGCAGAATTGGGAAATCGGCTTTACAGGTCGAATGGCCCTTCCTGAAAAATAGGAAAAATAGAATTGTACGATAACATCTCACTTTGAATGATAACAGTTATTTTTTTAAAAGGTTGCAGATGAAATGTTAATTCATTTATCCAGGTACGTGAATGAGGAATTTACCTATTGGCACCCATGTGGCCCAATACACAGGGAAGGTGGTAAATGTACTCAGTTTGAAAACTCAGTTTGATTTCCACTCTCGTTATCTTTTTTAAATTATTTTTATTCCCTTTTAATACAACTGCGACAGCAATCACGCGTAATACATAAGCGTAGATGTCAGTTTTTGAATTTCAGAGCTTAAATATTTGACTGCGTGTAATGCCGTTAAAATTAACTCTTTCACTTTGTGCTATTAATTTCGGAAGAAAATTTCTTCTGAATAAAAACCTCTATTTAATATCGTTCAAATGCGTTCTCTTCCCCGCTTTGTCTTCTCTTTCCTCCAGAAAAAAATTAAATTTAACATGGTTCAAACGCCTTCTCTTTCTCGCTTTGTCTTCTCTTTCTTCTTAAATAAAATTAAATTTAACATGGTTCAAACGTCTTCTCTTTCTCGCTTTGTCTTCTCTTGCTTCTTGAATAAAATTTAATTTAACATGGTTCAAACGTCTTCTCTTTCTCACTTTGTCTTCTCTTTCCTCCAGAATAAAATTAAATTTAACATGGTTCAAACGTCTTCTCTTTCTCGCTTTGTCTTCTCTTTCCCTCAGAAAAATTTAATTTAATATCGTTTAATAATTCAAATATCTTCCCTTTCCGCTTCTCATGCGCACCGTATTTCCTCGTTTAAATGAACTTGACGTAAAGGTCATTTTTCCCGCGCAATTAACGGCAAAATATTTTTAAATACGAGTAAGCATTTCATAAAATATTTCGCAGTGCGGTGCAATATTTTCACATGTTTGGGTTCATCGTTTTTGCCATCATGACCAGGAAATTATGACTCGCTTATTCGTTAATTATTTTGATTTCGCTATCTCTTAGGAATTTTTCTCAGTTTTTATTAGTTCAAACGTAGAAATAAATACTGGTTTAAACACTAGGTGTAAATATTGCAGCTAAATTTTCAGCCAAAAATTTATTAATGTGTCCGCTAATATTTATTTTCGGTGTAATTAAAGCTTACTCTATTTCTTTCCCGAGCATGATGAGGTTACAAGAAACTATTTACAGCTAACAGAAACCGATTGCAAAGTCTACGCATGCTGTATCGAGCGAAGACACCAGTGTTAAACCCCGTGTTTGAGTTCAGTATTATTTTTGACGTTCTTCCAAAGCACAAAACCCGGGCCGCCTAAAGCAGCTAGTTCTAATTTAATTATCGAAATGAGCAACGTCCGATGGGTATGAGCACTCTTTTCCCCGTTACGTTCTCACAATATGACGTTGATTATACCAAAACTTTCTTACTTGAGCGTTTAATAAACCATACTGAAGTAATGGCTTCAGTAGTTCTTTATTTTTCCAAGAAATATTTTTATTATTCAAAGTGAGATAGGGAATGTAATTAATCTCACCCGTTAGACATGTGTTTGGTTTTCTTTATCACTTCTTTTAAAAATTTAAATCTGTACAGCTATGAAATTTTTGAAGTCTAAGCTTAGGATGCAATGCTATAATTATACAGACTAAGTACTTTACTATGAATAAAAGGCAAGAGTTCACTCTACTTTGTCCACATACGTGCTCATGTAAGCTCTTCAAACTTATTGGGGATGCCCTCCAAATTAACTTACTTAACCATACACGTATATTCAGACGAAAAGGTGTTATTGCACGCCTTTAAAACATTCTCATCTCAAATTCAGTCAGTGAAGCATTGCATTTAAATTACGTCTACGTTTCACATTATTTCCTAGCCAATGCAATTTTCTGGACTCAGAGACTGCTGAAGATATGCAAATTTTCTGCTGTGAATGTAGGTCCATAGCGCAAAAAAGATTTCCAACTTCCCTCACGACTCATTCACCCCGCATTACAGTCGGACAGTTGAACTAGGGAACATCTCAAAAACGCTGCCAAACACAAAACGGCAAAAATCTCGACTAAAACTGGGTCAGCGCAAACTTTTTCACTCAAGTCAATGTTTTTCTCGCTCCGCAGTTGCGTAGCGATCATAGCCATTGCGGCCATGGAGTTATGAAATAAACACATATTATGTCTACGCTCAAAATAATATATATTTATGTATGATTCCCTGTGAGAGTACTTTCCTCACTATCTTCGTGCACTATGTAGATATTGTACGTTACGCGAGCATGCTACATGAGTTCTTCGTATAAGTTTAGTAGGGTGAGCACATACTCTACGTACGATCTTCATTTTCTCCTATGCACTTTGCCTGCAGAATACGCATACCAGTGCTGCATAGGAAGGCTTGCAATAGCATGACAAAGACTGCTCTAGATCTCTGCAAAGAACACAGAGGTCTCGCGTTAAGTTAAGTGCGATGTTTTCTACCTGCCGTGATGGGCCTGTGGCTCCCTGTGACTGGCCCCCTCATTTGTTGGACTTTCTGTTCAGTAAGTGAGGATTGTAACCGTGAATAGTTCAAATATTTTTTGGTAAAAGGAGAAATGAATAGAGTGGCACTAATTTCCAGGCTACGTATTAACGCGTTAACTAGATAGGTGAAACAGAAGTTCAATTTTAAAGGCAATTGTAGTAGGCAATTTTGAAAATAGCAAGCATTAACTGGATCATGCTTTCATTTAGCTTTCACTGAGTATTTATGAAATTTGAGTTAGTGCCTGCAGGTCGGTCAGCAGCATTATGAAAATCATCTTAGTGACCACCTGTGGGTCCCTCTGCCGGAAGCTTGTTAAATACTTGCAAGCGCCTATTTGTGGAAAGATATTTAGTTTTCAAAACGTCAACTAGGTAAAGCGCAGTGCTAATATCCTTGAAATAATGTTGTGCGAATAATTTTAATTTCAAAGTGTCTTTGCATGGAAACTTGCGCATGGAACCATGTCAGGTGAAGAGAAAAGTCCGTTGGAAATTTATCACCAACGCCTTTGCTAATATTCCTCAACAAGTCAAACTTTAGCTTTCTTCAAATGCGCCAACCCTTGTAGTTCCTACACAGCTTGCTGGCTCCTTTCCACTTTATTGCAGTTTGCAGTTGACTGTTCGATTGTCAGCAGTTTACCAACATGTACTGTATTGAAATTGTACGTTACTACTGCTAGATAAATGGCTCTACAAAAAAGATATTGGCAAATTACATTTCATTGTGTCTTGTGAATAAACACTTTCAGAGGGGAGATGTAACGCACCGAGCTGAAGAAAAGGTAGGAATTCCTTTTGTTGAAATACAATAGTTTTTCAGTTAACTTGTTAACTATCTTTCTCTTAATTTGCTGCTCCTTTACTGTTCTTTCTTTGGGGCTGAGGACTTTCTTCTTTAACTTTTATCTTATTTCGCATACTTCTTTCAGTCTTACTGCTTTTATGCGTGAAGTGTAGGGACTTCCTCTCTCGGGAGCACTTTTACAAAATGACTTATTATCTATTTTCTATCTAGTTGAGAAAATAAAATCGCAAATGTAAATTTGAGAGCCCGTAAATAGCAATGTAAATTATCGCGCATTATTTATCCCTAATGGCCCTCACATATTACGTTGCCTCACCATTGTATGACGAATGAGATATTGTCCGTGCTGAACAAGAATATACACACAGTTTATCTGAAGAATATCGACAACCAATTTCGCTTTGGAACTCAGAAGAAAGGGCAGGTCTGAAATAAGTTTTAAGAATATGTTAGTACTTTTCCATTCCCTTCTTTGTTTCATTTAAACTCATCTTCGCACTGCTACTGAAAGTACTCGTATGTACCAATGACATTGTTTCCGACCGAACGAATGTTCTGAATACAAAGTGGCGACAAAAAACAAGAAAACACACAGTCCACGTTTACCTAGCATTGACAGCAGCTCGGTACAACAATCTCTGCTTTTTTCGTCCGTGGGTGGCACAGTCTGGGATGCAGTCCTTGATTTGAGACAAAATCGTCATTAGTAGTGGAATTTCTTCGAACCAGAATTCGTGAAAAGGAAAAAAAGGGTGGTCAAAGGGATTATTAAGAGCATTTGTATGACGACTCGTGAAAAAATCGTCTCTTGGATTATAATTTCTTCGAATAAAAAGGATAAAAAACAATAAAAGTGTAATCGAAGTGTTTAATAACAGCGGCTGCACGACGACTCAAGACAAAATCGTCATTCGGAATTTAAGTTCTTCTTATTAGAATGATAAAAAAAGGGTTATTTGGAGTGATTATTTAGAGTGGCTGTACGAAGATTCACGATACAATCGTCTCTTGAAGTGTAGTTTCCTCGAATCAAAATGATGAAAAACAAAAGAAGAGAGTGATCGAATTGATTACTAAGAGTGGCTGGACGGTGAGCTCTGAAGCAGAACATCATGACCTCGTTAGCAGCAGCGACGGTGCGGACGGTCACGAAGGTGCCATGAGTCAAGTGCGTAGTGAACAAGAGAAAGTTGATGCCTCAGTCCTTGAAAAATGAGACCATAGAATGTAAAGGACGAAGAGGCTTGTTCTAGAGCTTGTTATCGATGGCGATGATGCTGGCCGACAACGCGTCTAATAACTCTGCTGCTAGTGAATCGTAAATAAGAATTTTATTACCAAGAACGTTTGATTTTATTGTGGTTGTGTTAATAAAACCAAGGAGATTTTCAATTTGTCTTTCTTTAATATTCTGGAAAGAATAACAGGAAGAGGAAAGCATGTTTATCGAACGAACTCTGAAAGAACCAACGGTATATTTCACTGGTCTGCCGCAGTTTTTATTCGTTGGTAAATAGTAAATCCACTTGTTTCTGAAATTTCGTTTGAACGTAAAACCTACTCAGAGGAAATGTTTAGACAAGCCGATTTGTGGAATAATTATACAACCAAGTTTGTGATTAGCAAGATTTTCATGAGCCTCGCCTCTCTGAGAATCGAAGCGAAGCTTTGTTTGTTTGGGAAGGCTGAAGAGACTGAAGAATAAGTCTCTCTCGCCTCCATATTCTCGCACGCAGCTTGTGTACACCGTGTTCTTTGTGTGCTGGTCGTTTCCTGGATACGCTCGACGTCGTGCATTGAGCGCTTGAGAGCGCCTGATATGAACACTGAACATTCTTTTTTTAGCCTGTTGCTGAAAGCACGATCTAAATGAAAGATAGCAGAAGTTGTTGAACTAGCATTAATTCGCTGGTGATTATTGACTGACTATAACAAAGGCTCCAAAGAAGTTGTATGACTGCCACAGCACCAGTATCACTGGCACAATCTATAATACTACTCGTTTTGCGGCCTCCTCTTCAGCCAACACAGCTGTATATCATGCGAGTAAATTCCGTGTATATGCGGTCGACACAGTAACAGCTTGAATGCGCCCGACACTGTATAAATGATTTAAATTTTTCCTAAATTGAGAGCCCGAGCCACATTTTAATTTGTTTTTAAACTCAGTGGGAAACGCGCTCAAACCGTAGAACTTAATTTGTCTAATAACTCACAGGAGAGTAAGACGCGGAGTGTACCGACTCTGTAACCCTGGTTACTCGAAATCAATGGCTACGAAAGCACAGAACAAATGCTTGTTCTAGAGCGTGTACTCGATGGAAGCGATGCCGGCCGACAACGCGTCCAACATTTCAACGCATGTGACCCACATGCCGTGCCCACTTGACCCACTTGATGACTACTCAAGACCTTGGCCCAATCAATGTCGAGGACCTCACTCTATTGGCCGCACATTCCTTGACCGTCCTTCTTTCCCGCTGAACTTCGCAACGTAAGTGCTTACTGCACGCAGGAACGTTTTCTCCCCAATCCCATAAACCAGTTAACCTTGAGTGTAATAATCCGAACTGCTCTGTTCCTTTGATATTCGGCCGGAAACGATTCGGTGCTGAAAGTGCAAGGAGAGTTTAACGAGTCCATTGGAAGAGCGTACTTAGTTCAAATTATGCATTGTTGACGTGATTCCGTGTGTATTATAATTAGAAGGTTTGAATTCATCTTTTTTGTCCATTTCTATTTATTTTTAGATTTAATGGTTCATTTAATTATTTGATCTCGGGTATTTATTTTAGATAAATTAGTTCTATTTCATCCGCTTCTATGCATTTACGTAGCTCGTCTCAATGAATGCTTGGGATGGTAACAATTAGATACTTGAATTTTTTTCGTTTTAAGTAATAAAGCTTGAATGTAAAACTTACTTATTTTCGACTCCTACAATAATTAATGTTCGGTACAATTTCTTCTAGTAATGTCAATACAACTTTAAATCACTTCATTTTTCAAAGAATTCATGTTCTGCTTCAATCAGATTTGCTTTATAAGTTTGAAATTTTTCGTTCTCTAATTCCGTGAATTGTGATTTCTTTTGAGTTGTTATTTTCTATGCTCATTTTCACTCAGATTTACAATGCTCGGGCCTCGACTTAGAATGAAAAATTTTGTTGATAATCATACCAGATCGAAAAATTTCTCGAGAAAACAGAAATCGAAAAGCAAAAAATGAAGAATTTTCTGATTTTTGAGTGCTGAAAATCATTTGAAATGCAAAAACACTTCCTTTCAATCAGTGCTTTAGTTTTCAAAATAATGCGAAAAGAGCTAAGGGTAACTTAATTAAATATAAAGCATTCATTTTCAAATCATAGCATAAAGAACAAAGTAATGTTTTGCACTCGAATCGCAACGTGACGTATGTGCCCACTTTTTGGTGTCAAGATGATTTAGCTGAAGTGAAAGTTGATTTCTCTGCTCTGTACTTTCTTGGAACATGAGTCAGTATAATGCGGAAACGAGACTGCTAGGAAAGCCTTAACTCTCGCCATGACACAGTCATATTTGGCTGCCCACTACAGCAGTGATACACGAGATAACGATAATAGTGTACAAGAGTACTTCGAGCGCTGGTTTATAACGAATGCTGGCTTTCACATGAGGTCAAATGTGATATGGATTTCCAATACCCATCGCAAACGGTTGCCAAGAAACCGGAGCGGTCACATTTCTTCCAGGTCACATGCCCCTCATGCGAACAGGTCGGAGTCTCGCTCTGTTCTTCATGATTTTGTGATGCTGTTTGCGCTCAATTCTGCAAAGTTGAAGCCAGGCACGAAATGGAGGAATAAATCATGGAGTTGAATATTTTAGAGCAAACTACGTAGTTCCATCGACAACGTTGTTGAGTTCACTTATTTTTACAGAACACTGATGATGGGTTTATTTGATGGAACAACTCTATTTTCATCTGTATTCCTATTTTTTTAAGACTGCCTTGCACTCATTTGATAATATAAATTCATTTTATGTCTTGTACTCTATTGCTTCTGTTGAAGGAATATCTTTTGAAGCTTTTGTTAGTACATACATTGGAGGAGTCAGAATCCTGAATCTCAACCCTTCACAAGTGCCATGGGTTAGGGGTGCGTACATATATCAAGTGAATGGCGCTTAACAACTAGAAACTGATTCGCGTGCCAATAGATTTTGAACTTTTATACTTTTAAATACATTTTTTCCAATTTTAATGGGTTTTCATTGAATTCGAACCCTCGGGGACAATGTTAGAATGAATTATTGGTTGAATTATTCAACCCAAACAAAGTCCTACTAGTTTTTCGTTTACATGAACATTTACGCGTTAACTGTGGCTGGTTAAACTGAAGTTCAATATTCAACTCAAATTAGAGGAAATTTTATCTACCGAATTTAAAAATAACGAACATAAAATAGATCGTCGCGTCACACGAAACGTGTTAGAATTATAATATGAGTTCAGTGCATCGTGAGTTGAATCCAGCGAACGCTATACGTCAGGGCATCTGAGCACGCTGAACGAAGCCGTTGAACCTCGTCGAATGTTCGGTCCTGCTGCCCACTCAAGAGAAGGAAAGCACTGCAAAGCTACATGCTATTAACTTATAAACGTCGTTCAATTTCAAATATTAACACGTAGACTACGATTGTGCGGCTGCTTACGGTCAGTTTGGTTATGCTAGAAGAAGTCGTTTTGAAAACCGGCTTTTCTGCACTAATACATTTTTAGCCTTTCTGAAAAGTGTGAAGAATACAATTGAACCATAATGTGTTACTTTTTCCTCTAAAATTTATTTCGGAAAAGGTAGCAAAATAGTTGAACTGTTATTTGTATATTCCGCTACGTAAATGAATAATTTATCTAGTGGTACACATATGTACCACTTCGGAGTCAACGTGTTTAATTCGTGTTCAATTCGTTTGGATTTTTTCCGTGCAAACATAGATTGATACCTTTATCACGAAACGAGCAAGATTCATATCTACTTATGCTCGTAAGTTGTTATTTAAAGTTTTCACATTTTTCATGCATTTTGTATTAATCTGTTTTTTTTTGTTCCGTCTTGCATGCATTTTAATTTGTGTATTCAAATAAACTTCCTTCTTACTTCAGGAATAACACAACATTCATGTGTAGAAATCTGTGTTTCTGAAAAATTTCACACAATTCAAGTGGTCCAGTTTCTCATTCAGTGTGTTACTTCCAATTTTAAATCTTTGTTGTCCCATGAAACACAGAATTCATCTGCACATATTTTCAAAAAGGAGTGTTTATTAAATTTCGTCATGTTTCAGAGAATTTTCAAGAAAATCCAAGTTCTTCGCGAGGGTTAAACATCTGAACTAGCAGCTAATTGTTTCCTTAAGAACTTTTTACACAAATGAAATACCCCTAAAAGAATGGATATCTCCATTTATCTCATATGTTAAGTTTAAGTCATCACAATACTCTTAATTGACTGACTCGTTTTTAATAATGTTTCTACTACGACCTATATTATTCAGTGCAGATGAGCATTAAATTTCTGTCGTTGAGCTGTTATACAATAGCGACACCACTTGAAGCGACATGTTCGCTGGCTGGTCATGAAACCATCTGTTAGGATTTTGCCCTCAGCCTCAGCACCGAGAAGCAATGAGCCCCAGATTCCTGATGCTGACACCCTGCTCAGGCGTCGTTTTGCCAACGATCCCAGCATGATGCACGAGTTGCATCGCTACAGAAGACTAATGTTGCTCACAATTTTGCCCAACATCTCCGACACTGATGACAGCTCCTCTGAGCTACACCCCCACGTTCACCTTCGTATCTCGAGGGACAGTGTCACCCCAACACCTCCTATAGAACGAAACACTAATTCATCGCAGGGTCTTCACGAACGCAGGAAGGATAATTCGCAGGCTGATAACTTAAAAGAAATCACATCGGAACAAAAATCAGGCGGTTCTGGAAACGCATCTGGCAGCTTCCCGATTGACGAAACAATGCATAACTATTCCTTTGTCGCTGCTGCCGGTGGTTCATCGGATCAACTCTCGAAATCGGTGGGAAACCTTGGCAGCGGAGGTTTGGCTGCTGCAAACGCTAGGAAGCAAATCAAGTCCGCTAGTTCCGACGGCAGACTGCCCACACCAGGAACAGGGGTGTTACCACCTCCAGACCGGAACCCTCACCGATCGGATAAAAAGTGCAGCACTAACAGACGCCTCAGTGTGATGCCGTTAACGTGTGACGGAACGAGCAGCCATGGCGTAAATGGCCTTGCAGATTCGGACACTTCAGAGCTCGATTTGTTGACTCTCGCAGAGCTTTACCTGGAGAGTCGCCACCGAGTGTTTGGAGACGAGTGGCATCAGAGACAGGGATCCCATGCTCGGTAGGAATCATGTGGAGCAACTTACTCAATAGTAATTTAACGATTCAAAACTGTGATGTTACTGTGATACTAGACGCGTATTCAATAGTATAACTACAGTGTACTTGTCAAATTGAAAAATGGATTATATTTGATCGAAATGTAGGTAAATGGTTCACTTTGAATATTCTCCTACTAATACGCAGTTAATGTTTTTCAATTATTTTTGTTTAGAAACGAAATGGAATAAATTATAAATTTTTGCATAATTTCTAAGTTTCAATCAGAAAATTTACCAGTTACGCCTAAGTTTGATAGACCACTGACCAGAATTTAATACCCTTATTCCTAGGCATACGGCCTAATTCATATTTATCGTTTGGTAAAAATATAGAAAGATACGCACAAAAATTTTCTATACTCAGATTTATATTTTGGATAAAATGTTGAAAGATGCGCATTGCAATTTCCTCTATACAGATTTATATTTTGGATAAAATGTTGAAAGATGCGCATTACAATGGCCTTTATTCAGATTTATCTTTTGAACAAAATGTTGAAAGATACGAATAACAATTTTCTCCAATCAGATTTATGATTTGGTCAAAATGCTGAAAGATGCGCATTTGAAATCACAATTCCCCCGGCAACTGTCAGAACGAGCGGAGTGGTGAGCACACCGGGCGGCATCGGCAGCACAGGCATCACGCAGCGGCCACACCGACTGTCCCCTCTCGCAGCGGAGCCTCTGCACGTCCCGGCGCTCCCTAAAGTTCCTCACACGAAGCCGGCAGCCCTGCTGACCGGCGGCCTGCACCTCTCCGTCAACTACACCAACAATCTCGACATGGGTGAGGGAAAATTTCAAGACCGCATTCTTCAGCCTTTTTCTTTGTTGTGTAAAGTTGTTCTTTGCTGCCACCTTTCAAGTAACGCTGCTTGTTAGTGAAGACGTTCGTAGTTTTGAGTTTCTGTTTGTCGGCTATTTTATATTTAACACTTTGCTGCGCGACAAAGGCATGCAGTCCTCTTCTGTAAAATATTCTTTAGTATCCTATATTTTTTATTAAATTTATGCCATTTGGTGCGGTTGAAATTCAAGGTCGAATTTAAGTCTTTCCTGATTTTAACGTCGAGGACAAACTCAATGTCAGTTATCATAATAATATCGGCCGTAATGAAGATTGTACAAGTAACAACATTTTGCAAAGATGAGTTCATTCAGTTTTAAATACAAAGTAATACTGTAGACTTTTGGATCGCTAAAAACAATCTTTTTAAGCTCCTAGAGCCAGAAGATTGATGAAAATGGAAGAGTATGCAACGACAACTTTGAGCCGAGTTGTTAATGCTAGGGTTGCTTCTCCAAGTCCCATGCCGTCAGACGCCATTCGCGCACAGGCACCATAGCAGTGGTACAGTATGAGCGTCGCACGCACAGTCTTCAATCGTCACATACAAGAACCAGTACCATTGTTTAAAGATTCTTATTTCATTCCTGTGACGAATTCTAAGGAAGTACACGAATGGAAGATGGGATTATCACAGTGATTGAACACCTTGTTTTTAAATATGGTGAAAAGTACTAAATAAAGTATAAACCAAAAAATATGCTTATGGATACTGAGGGATTAAAATTAACGTTGACAGTTGGATAATTTCTCAATTATTTATATGTCAATTACTTTAAAGATTGGGTCATCATTTTCAGGTTTAATACAGTATTAAGTGATTGAGAATTGACGCGCCAAGTTGACTTCTGAAATGCAAATAATCGACGGCTGCTGCGTGATAATTGCCAAGATTCAAGTTGGGAAATTTGAGTTGAATCATTGTATGAAAATTTTAAAATTGAACATCAAAAGAAGATGCCAAGATGTCAATTAAAATACCATCTGGAAGACTAAACTTTCCCAACACGTTAGGCTATAGTAGATGGCCAAAAGTCGGCCACAAAAAATGCAAATACTTTGGTACCATTTGAATGACATTTGTCCATGTTTGTCTAACATTTACACGGTGTTTTGAGCACGTAAATGAAAGGCAGATAATAAATGAACCTACTCCTCAGGGGGATACAAGTATTGTATGTATTGTAATTAGCACTCCCAAGGGGAAACTGTGAGAGGGCCCATGCTGAGAGTTAAGTAGGCCATCTTTTTGCTGATATAAAATGTTTTATAATGTTAAGACCCATCTTTTTTCGGTTCACTGCTGTCCTGGTTTTCAGCACCTACTACTTTCTTCTTCAACTTTTATCATGTTTCATAAACTTATTTTTTAACTTACTGTTTCCATGCTCCTCTTGCATAAATTATACGTTCCCTTATTTCCATATTAAATGGTGCCTTCCTCCATTCTCTTTTCGGAATGCTTTTTTTAACAGTTAGAGAGGCTTAAACTAACATATAATCTAACTAATGAATTTACTCATTTGTGGATATGGAGATACGGACAGTGACATATGTATCTGCACATCTGGATTACACTTAAATGGCAAATAAAGATAAATTTCATATAAATTAAAGGAAGCCGAAATATATCTTAACTAAGGAGCTATAACAGCTGGTGAGCAGTTAACTTTCTACTGAAGTGAGTGGATAGACTTCCCGTGCGAAAAATGTTTCATGCTCATTTGGCCAGTTTTATTCTACTTCTCAATCGATTAATAATTTATAACTAATTTTCCTCTCCCAGCATCGGTTCTGGTATAACTGGGTCCAAATTATCCAAGCTCATATTATGCCTCTGTGACTAGTTATAGCGTGGCGCATCACAATACAAGGCGAGAGCTAAATGAAATCTATTAGCCAGCAAAAATGCTATGATGCCGCAGTGTTCCTGGCAATTTATAACATGCAATTACCTTTAAAATTGCATACCTTTAAAAGAACAAAATGACGGCCATTAAATTTTATAAAACTTAAACACTTGGTTGTGCAAAGAGGTTTCACTGAAGGTTTGACACAGAATTTCAAAGTTCTGTAATATAACTGACTCAAAAACCATCGATTTTTGGAGCCAGCATTGCACGTGAGTTGGAGAAGATGGAATTGAAAATAGACATCTTATTCATTTCAATTCATGAGCCCACAGTAACTTTATTTTAATTATTTGTAAGATTCTAAAAAGAAGATAGTTAGTTGGTCTTCGTTAAATTTGCAAGAAGAACGGAAAAAACTTGATTTTATCATTGCCAATGTTTTCGTGCACGTAAAATAGTGCTTGTTGAGTGATACTAGTTTACTAGTACTGGTGTACTGATGCTATTAGTTTTGTATTGTATGGTGTTCTATTGGTGATAGAATAGTATATATGATGGAGAAGTCGTATTGGAGCACGCGGTGTCGACGTAGTGAAACTGGAATTTTAACACTGAACATATTCTGATTTTCAAATTCGCCAGGACGCTTTCAATCTACTTAGGGCCTCGGTGAAGCACAGTATTTCCATTTTTGTAGTGTCCATCTCTGAGATACTAGAAATACAAGTAAATGTTCAAATGTTACGTTAATAGGTAGTGATTTTTACTTTGTTCTAGGTTGTAAGAAAAAAACAAGTTAGACCACGAGTAACAGTCAGTAACTCATTTCCCTTATTAGCAATATTGACTCTATTTAGAATTTTTCTTGCAACGTTCAGACATTCAAACAATACACACAAACAGTACCTAATGGTATCTACAATTTTGCGCGACAGCGTTCCTGTACCGTCCAAATGTACAAACAATACCCACAATAACGGGAATTTTCCAGAATTTATCAATGATCTTGCGCAACCATGTCCCTGTAATGTCTAGACATATAAACAATACCCACAATTACGGAAACTTTCCAGAATTCATCAATGATCTTACGCGACCATATCTCTGTAATGTCCAGGCATGCAAACAATACCCACAATTACGGAAACTTTCCAGAAGCATCAATGATCTTGCGCGACCGAGCAAAAGCCCTGAAGCCTCGGATCCGCCGCCTCAACTCCCTGGACGACCTCACCAACACCTCCATCTCGGGTGACCACGTCGACTCTGAGGGCTCTCTCTACCGACCCAGCAGCGCCCCTGACCTGGCCAACAAGCAGCAGACCGTAAGAAACTCCTGTATCTGTGTGCTTGAGTTTTTGATACAATGGGAAAATTTATGGCGAAGAATCCGTGTAGGTTCACTTTTTATGCTTTCTGGTAGATTTTTCTGATCCCATACCATCATCTGTGTGAATACTTCCACCAGATTGTGCGTCGAGTTATTTCATGTTTAGCCATAAAATAACCTAAGCTCCATGGCGGGAAAACACGTCTGAGAAACTGATAAAATGTGTTAATAAAATTTGTGAGAGCTGTGTATTTTAGTTCTCGATTTAAATTCGTTGATAAGAAGTACATGGTTGACTTGGTCATGAACATTTTTAACATTGATACAACTTTACCGCCCATGCGGAAACCAACTCATGAGCCGTTAATTTTCACATTCCTTTCATGCTCGACTCTCTGTAGTCGCGCCAGGCTTGACTTGATGAAATAATTTCTGTTGCAGAATATAGAACCTATACATCAGGGAAATATAAGTCCATGACGACACTTGTTTCACAACTGCGACTGGCTCATCTGTGGAGGTGGAACATGGTTTAATGAGTAAAATGAAATAAACTTGAAATTCAAATGAAGCGGTGATAAACCAGGATTAAAAATTGAGAACATATTTGCATAAGTGTTTCACCGTCTCTATGAGTATTATGTTCGAGGCATCAATCCTTAAATTTAGAGAGAATGAGGATCTTCTTCAAAATTGAAATGTTGTTTGAGTCAACAGAGGCACTGAGAATAATTTTTTGTTAGCATTTACATATTAAGCCTGGGATGGCTCTTATAGTTTCTATGGGCATGCCAAGAACGAATGAGTTGGTTGTCCTAGAACCACGATAATTTAGCCTTCTATTCCACTCAGCTATTCAAATTTGTTGTGCATTTCATACGCCATAAAAAATGAAAGTAGATGTCAAATAATAAAATAAAAATTTTACAAGATGCGTCACTACAAAGTGACATTCCAAAAGCAAACGAAAATAGTATTTGGTCCGTGCGTTTTCACTCTACGTTAGACTCGACAAAAAAGTCTCATTATTTATTGGCACGAGGAGAAATAAGGAAGCCACTGCAAGCTCCAGAGTGGTTGCTCAAAATTCATAAAATTATTTCAGAATGAGAACAGCTGTTCGTGATGTTGCAGGAGAACGAGTCCGACGTAGGAGTTGACGTGAGAGCGTCGGTAGACGCATCGCCTGCCAGGGCCAACACGCCCACATCGGCTCCGAGGAGTTCTGACCAAGCGCGACCCCCTTTGGTTGGTGCGTCTCTAGCCACTTCCTTGGCCCGCCTTAATTCGTCTCGCCCAAACACCATGGACTCCGGTAGGGCCCCGGCCATGAGTCCGACTCAGGAGCAAGCGAAAGAACATAAAAACGCGTTCCCGAAAAATCAACGCTCTTTGCCGTCAAGTTTCCGAAAAAAATCTGTTAAAGTGGATATTAGCCACTTCACTGATTTGGACGTTCTTAAAGAAACTCAAGCAGCAGTGAAGAATATGGCACTTATCAAACAGGGTGAACTCGCGGTGGGAGCCAAGACAGTGCAGAGTGTTGGAGCGGCTCCTACGTCTATGCAGGCCAGAAAACCAGTGGCTCCCATCGGAAGCGAGCAAAATTCACACCAAGAAGCCAGGCGGCCTCAGTCTCCGGAGTCTTTGCTCGCGAGCAAGCTTGAAAGTTCTTTTGTGAAGGGAAGAGACACGCCTCACGCTATTGCCAGCATGAGCACCAGACCACTGCATCACTCTCTTCCACCTCGCATTTCGACACCGCTCGCACCCCCTCCGACTGCTGTAAGCGAACATGGACGCAAGACCAGCCGAGTGACTCTAACACCTCTAGATCACAGAAAAATTTCCGCACCGTAGAGTGTGCTTTCTTAACCCTGGAGAATTGCTGAACAATTGATGGCGGTTGGTTATTTTAAATTTTTTGTTTGATTGAAAGGACGATTAGTATTATCATCATAATTGAAAGTTATTGAAAAAGGACAATTTTATGAACAAGACTTGAATGATGGGTGTGAGAACTAATCTCTTGATAGAAAGGACTGAAATAAGTGATGACCTGTTATGACCTGTTATGACCAACCAAAGTTATGACCTGCTGTTCGAAGGTGGTGGCGACATAACTGAGAATTGTAATTTACTGCAGAAGCTTTAAATTCCGAATATTGCAAATACGTGTGACCGTCTTAAAAACAGTCTATCAGTCAATCTTTACAGTTAGTTAAAGTGTTGCGTTCAACAAAGCTTCTGTGCTAATAATCATTTGTGAGAATTATATGTAACGACTACGACTGGAAAGGCAGGAATTGCACATAAAAAAGGAACGAATTATGTTTAAATATAAATAGAAGATGACGTTTACCTTCCGGATGCACACAATACTCACTCACGGAAGCTTGAATCTAAAATATGGAGATGCGTTTCAGTTTTGAAATGTGAACAGGTGAGATTAATATAACTAGCCTGGTTCGGCTAAGCGTAAAATAGCAAATAAAGCAAAATCGATCAAGAAAAAAGATTAATGTTCGTTGTGTTGTAATGTGAAATCCTCGATTCTCTTGAGCTTTTTTATATACATATATACATATATAAGTGGTAAAATTTTTTACTATCTGCTATAGTATACTCAATCTATTTAACCATGCACTCAAAAATTTGCGAAATTTTCACGGATAATTACTGAAACCGTAATTTTTATTGATGGAGTTTCATTAAGTTTAGCCTCAACAGGTTTTGTGTATCTGTACAAATCATAACGAGAATTCTGATTGTGTATAATTGGTGTCAATGAAAAATTTAAATCTCGTTCATAATAATATTTGATGCAGAAAATATTTGTAAAGTCGTTTACTGCACAACAATTTCACTGGAGTTACATCCTCACCGATGATTTTTTTAATTTATTTACCCACTTAGCCTGAAGATGGAGCGTGATTAAGAGTGATTCCTTGAATTTTATGCAATATGTAAATAATGCCACAAAGTATTTATGCGTTTCATCAAGATCTCATAGTGAGTAACAAAAAATTTCTGCTCAATTAAGATAGGAACTTTTTTTAAAAGAGTATTCTCCATAAGAGCTAAAGTTATACACGGGTTCAATCAGAGTGCTCGACCACTCCGTGTTAACGATTATTAAAAGAGAAAATTAACTTCGTGATATGGTCAAAAAACCGTGTCAGACCTGTTCTAACGAACTCATTTTGATCATTAAATGCGAGAAATTCACTCTATTTGTGATAGAAATTGATAAAACACACATTTTTGCGACTGATTAATACGCTTAACATTTAAGTTTTAATCCCGATACATAAAATATGGTGGGCCATTGAGGTTTATGGTAATGAATCAACATTACCATATCAACATTTCAATGAAACATTAATGAATCATAGTGATGAATCAACATTTCTTTCAGAAGAACAGTGTTTTTTTACGTGTTGTCGCTTTGCTATGTTGATCATGGCAACTGTGCACCTTAAGTAAGTTTTTTGCGCGATATTGAAAGAAACATAACAAAAAGTTAATGAAAACAAGCTATGAAACCCATGCGCAGCATTACTTTTTTATTTCGCTTAAATTTCTGTTTCACTTCAGCAAAAATGACTCATCGTCTGTAGAGTTCGCGACATTGTAGATACTGCATGAAAAGACTAAACCGCTGAAGTCAGCAGAACAAATTATTAGTGTAAAACCATAGTACGTTGCGACTTAAGCATTTGTTACTGAATGCTTTTGATTGTACTTTGGTTTAATTTAATTCCTCTATGTTAGTGGAGCATTCCCCCTGTAAAGAACACACTCAATAAGAGTGTGTTCAAAAACACACACTCAAGTGTTCTTTGATCTTGTTTTTACATTTTTTGTTATTTCGTTATGTTTTCACATTATTGCATTCGAAAAGCCTTTAATGTTACAACTTAATGTAAAAAAATTCAGATAAAAATCAGATAAAATTCTTCTGATAATTTTGCGGGGTTGGAAAATGTTCATGAGTAACCCAATTGCTTGAGTAAAAAGCGATTTAAATATGAATCGTGCAGTCGATGAATTACTTAATATGAGTGTACTTACAAATTGAAGTCCCGAATACCAAATCCTTACATCATTTTCTCTTTTGTTCTTACTGCATCGCCATAGGGCTTCCTAAGTCTGTACCCAAGCCCCTGATTTTGGATACGAAATGATTAAGTTCGCCCTCTTCGTCTAAATTTGAATATAATTCTAAGAAAATCCACCAAGATTACATAACCTATGCTAACCTCACCTATCCTAACCTATGCTAACCTCATCTATCTTAACTGATCCTTACCCATGTTAACCGATCCTAACCTGATAAAATGTCAAACAAATCAATGCATGAGAAGGCCATCTGGAATTAAGGAATTCAGTATCCATGATACTGTAAACTCGGACGAAAGCGCAACGGACGGACTAAGGAACTAAGGAACTAAGGAAGGAACAAGCAGAATATTATATAGATTGACTCGCACGCTGCAAGCGACAACAGTAACTCTACCATCCGAGGAAAGTTTACGTTTTATCACTTCGAAATAGCAACTTTATATTGATTCTTTTTGAGTGAGTGAGGACAATAAAACGAAACTCAGAATTGAGAAGCTGTGGGAGTCGGACCTGTGTCTGCTATTAGTGATTGATTTCGTTCATATCATGACACCATAAGCTCCCTGTTTCATACACTCCAGAATAAAGAATATAGAATATAGAATTAGGCCTTAAAAGGCGCACACTACAGGTTTTAACGAGTGACGCTCGTGTGTGCAGACCAAGTATTTAGCAGGCAACTTGAGCTCGAGTGCTTTGCTGCGTGTCCAATGTCTGTCATTTGTGCCTTAATTACCCCGCCTTACGGAGAGCATGCAAAGCAACTCTTCATTTTAGCAAGCTACTCATAATCGATACCTACGAGATGCAAAATAACGATGTGTCCAACGGTGGCTTCCTTTGGCTGATTCTGAAAATAAAATCTTTACCTTAACAAGCTAAGATATTACCAGTTTGTATCATTGCTTCAATACCTTGATAGCTATGAAAAAATGTATTAAAATGTTTCAAATCCAGTAGATTTTTTATTGAACTAACATTGTGTAATTTTGTGTACAAATTTCGCTGAAAACTGTGGATTTTTAACAAAGTAGATTTTCATAGTTTTTTTAACATGCTTTCGGATGTAAAAAATTCTCTATTTAAGTTGTAGTTTGCAAATACATATCACTATGTGTCTTTTGTTAGACAAATGTTAGTAATCAAAATGGTATATATTTTACGCTGTTCTAATTTTATTTCAACTTGAATTCATGGTAATGAAAGCGCTATGATGAATTTTCCCAAAATTGGATCAAATGTAGAGAAATGAATAATTAGATGGCAAAGTATTGGCACAATCAAAGTCAGTGTCCTCGTGCAATCATTGTCTATTTTTTCTGTAATAAACTTAATTGTAATTTAGCTAAGTTAAAGTAAATTCTGTAATCGATGGTTACACGGGACCAATGTTTGTGTGATAAGTACATATTAAGGACGCTCGTAGTTGTGTAAGAGCCACTATCTCAACTTAATTTTAAATACAAATATTTCCGTAGTTTTTGCTAATGAGTAAATAGCAACCGTTGTATAAACTCTTCATAGAATATATATATTCATTAATTTCGTCTTAAATGAACTGTCACTAATAATCTTGTTGTACGAGTAAAGTTTTTTTCATCGTATGTGATGTTCAGTTGCTGTAGTTCCAGTAATATCTGTTAGCGTGTTTTTATCCGAATAGAATAGCAGTTTTTGAGTTTGCTGTTTCATACTACGTCGTGTTTCATTCAGGAAATCATGTCACAACAGTGAAGAACCGAATTTTTTATAAGACTGAGACACAATTTTTCGGTTTAATTCAAACTCATTTCTGAAAAAAGCGTAAAATTTTTGATAGCGTGGTTTACATAGCTAGTTTTTGTTGGCTGGGAAGCGGGACCTCTCCTGGCAGAGAAGTTATCGATGTTCGCACCTATGTCATACAAAGTGAAGTTTTTTTAATCCTTTGGCAGTTAAGAATGTCGATTTCTGAAGCTTACGAAATTTATTGATTCCTTCGAGTCCTTCAGGGGACAAAATAAAGAATAGAGCAAATGAAAAATGTCATCAAAATTGGTCATTCAAATCAAAATATAGTGTAATTGTATTATGATAATAGAAAAAATACATTTGCTCTGTTCCATCTGAAAAATATATAACCTTCAGCAGATTTTTTTTAAAGCAAAAAGAAAGACAAGAATATGCGAGTGAAAAGTCATTATAATAAGAGGAACGTTTAGGGTTAATGATTGTTATCACCCAAGGAATTCTAGAAAAAATAAAAAGTTCACGAAATGAAACTTCTGCAAAAACTCAGATTTTTTTAAAAGACCATATAAAAAATTTAAATGCTGTGACAGTACTATTTGTAAAGAATGTGACTTTGCTGATTGGTGAAAGACGGTTTAGTGTTAAAAATGAGCAATGTTCGAGATATTTTTAGGTCTGAAATATTCGAAGCTGGCTTAAGTACTGCAAATTGACTAAAAATGGTGTCCAATTAACTACTCTACCTCATTCAGTAGCCTGGTACCACGTAGGGCTTGACGATACTTAGGCACACATCAAATATTTTAGGCTTTAAAATTTTACAATCCTGGTTCATTTTTATAACCAAACTATCTCTCAGCAACCAGTAAAGTTCAGATTCAAAACAAATAGTAAGAACATAGCGCTCTTAGATTTTTTTGTTTGCGTCTTTTCAATAAATTTTTTAATTTTGTTTCGTCTAAACTTTAGCTTCGTGATTTCTGTATTTTTTTCAGAAATATTTGGCTAATGGCGGCCGTAATCGCAAAACGTTCCTTACATTTTGATGACTTTTCGCTCATTTATCCGTGTCCTTCTCTTTGCCCTAAAGTACGGAAGGTTTTATCCAATTTGCCTAACTTTATTTTTCGTTTACCTGCTTTCTATGTATTTTAAACCGAGGTATATGGACACATAGTTCTCAACAGAACTAAAGTTTCAAGACTCTTCGCTAGGTAAAATTGAACGATTTATCAGTACGCTCTATATTTTGTTGCTCAAAATTTGAATTAACGGAAAGTCCGTATGGGGCATTGTGGAATAAATTAATTCTTTCAAATACCAGCACTCGATCAAGGTTGCCCGACTGTGTTTTTCGGATCAAATGCTAAAAGTTTTTCAGTATGAAAACGACGCAAAAATGATACGACAAAAATCTGAAATTGCATTATTCGATTATATATATGAGACCTAATATGAATAAATACAAATTTCAGAGTTTAAATGCCAGTGCTCTTAAACACTCTAGATGAATAATATGTCATTGCGTATTGCATGAACTATTTTCAGAAAATAGACTTGAAATTTTAACTTAAATTATTTATCTCTGTTAACTCGAATATTTCATTATCAAGCAATCGGGACCTCGTTGAACTTTGCCTACGACGCGTTAAGTTAATTCCACAAGCGGCATCATGGATACAGATAGCTACTTGTGTCCAGTTTCGGAAAATTTTTTAAATTTTTCGCTGCACATCTCTTAAAAATAAGTATTCGACTCGAACTGTGTTTATTGTGAGAAAGAAATGAGTAACTACGAAAAAATAACTTTTAGAAACAATGAATCTTGAAGGAAATATGGTTTAAGGAGTGTAAAAAAGTAGTATTGATGTCGACCAAAATAACTAAAAATTAAATGATTAAATAAATTCGAACCAGACCGCGTGGATTTATGGTTTATCCCTCCCACCACCGAGTATGAGGCCTCTGCAGTAGATAAGATGTGAACGCTAATGAATGGTGAGACTAGACCTCTAAAGAATTGTGTCACGGAGTAAGTTGCATGATAATCAAGATCATTCAAAATCAACTTTCGGTATGTTTTTCATGCGCGATGTCTAAAGTAAAACACTGAATTCTGTTTTATTCACTTTATTTAATAAAGATGATAAGATTGGCAAGTTATATTTGACTGCAGCCGCTGACCGTTGATCGCAAGGAGCGCGACGCTACAGAACAAGAAGCAGTAAGGCAACTCTATATGAGAACAAGAATTTCTACACGCGTCATAAGTCATTACAAATTCTTCCTTCATTGAGTCTTGAGTAATTTAAACGCCTTTTAACTCATGTTTTTCGCGTAAAACACAAGTTCACTGCGTAAAAGAATTTAATTTATAGCGAAATCATTAAAACCTTAGCTAAATTATTTGTTACACCTGTGGAAAGGACCTGGCCAAGTGGACGAGGGGCGCACCGTGTACATCCACTGAAAAGAGTTCAATTTCGAAACACTCAAGATCTCCAGAGGGCATTTGTCTTGAGGTAAGCGTAAATAAATTATAAGTGACATTCTGTGGCGTGACGTTAGGCTCTAAACAAGCCGTTCAACTCTCATGTATTAGTTTTAGATATTTTTAACATTTCGATAACTTTCCGCTGTTTAAAATGGGTGATGTGAGGGAAAGAACATTAAATTAGAAAATTTATGTAATAAAAGCACCTAATTTTCAAAGCTTATAATTCTACTCCAGATAGAAACAGTCTGGTGCTATTCTGCATATCGTTTTACGTGGAAAATAACCTTACACAACTGAATCTTCTCATGAATACATAAAACTAGTTCGTATAAGTATGCTTTATCTGGAATGTGACAGCGGAGCGCCGAAGCTCAGCAATGAACTAAAACTGACTGTTTTCTCTTCAATTTGCCGTTAAGGTACCGGAGCCATTCCTAGAATCAGCGTTGCACTCTCCGTTAGTGGCATGTACCAGACATTACAATGATTGTAAATGATTTCAAGCACCTTGTTAATTGAAATACCTGCCATCGTCTACTTGCTGACGTCTCCTACCTCTTGCTATACCACTTCGGGTGTGTATTCAATTACTCCTTCAATAATATACAACTTGATAGTTACGATTTAGACATCATGATGGGGAGAAACACCAGCGCTGCACCATAGCGTAGTGCACTTTGGGTTCTTCTGCCAAACATTAATAAAATTAGAGGCGCAAAAGAGAAAGCTTCCTAGGGTGTGCCAACAAGTGCCTAGTGTCCAGCGTAGAGAAATTATTTACTGGATGCTGACTTTTGAGATCAATTTCGCCATTTACCCTTGATCAATCTTGCTTGACTCTATGCAACTATCTGTCAGGTCTATGAGTTTGCTGACTAGGGACAACCGCCAGTGATGTGAAATCACCACGTCAAATCCTCGCAAAACCTTATTTTTTCCTTCTTCTCACATGCTTTGTTCGTTCTTGAAATGTGCGCGTTTAAGCAATGAATCGAGGCAAGGGGTTACTCGATAAAAGGATTGAGCACTTTCTCTCAAATATTGTAGCTAGAAAGAGGTAATTTACTGCCTTGAATAAGAATGGTCGCGGAAATCATAAAATACATCTCCGTAGAGAATTCAATAAGGTTTCTCTCAAACGTGGTATTATGCAATTTTACCGCTACATGATAACACACACGCATCGGAACTTATGTGTTGAAAGCTGAAGTTACCCTCAGTAGCGAGGTTAAATTTGATCAGGTAGTATTCCGTATTATTGTGCATGAAATCTCACAACCAGTAATACTAACACATATCCTTTACATATTTTCAGCCATGGGAGCTGAGAAACAAATGTGCTCGCGTAAAAATACTTACGAGTAGAGGCAAATCAAGAGTGTGGTGAGAATTAGCAAAAATTTCGCATTTTAACACGTTCACCACATTTGTGCGGGTGCTACGGTTGGTTAAGTTAGGTTATAAGTAACAGAATTGATAAACCGACTTTACGCTGCAAATACATTCTGTATTTTCTAAGAGGGGGAAATAATTTGTTTACCCGATGTTATTCTTACATGTGTGTAAGAATTTTGTTTTTAAATGGTAGTAGAATAATTGGAATAGTACACATAAATGCCTGAACGTAAATAAGCATTGTGCCTAGTAGTGCACATATGTACCACCACGCAGTCAAAATTTCAAGACATTTCACTATTTTTGATCTGCGCCCTAGCTACTTGAAAATGGACAAAATATTCACTTATAGATTTTTCGTGCGATGGGATTAATATCTTTGCCTAGGAATGTTGAAAGATTCAACTTTGAATTTACTTCTCTCAATTTGAAAAGAGTTTTTTGAAGGGCGCTGACGTATGACGTGGAAATTTTGCAACGCTCTTCCTTTGTCATATCACATTAGGGAAATGACTCAGTAACAGAGGCTCAAACAAACGTTCCAATTTGGCAACTTTTTTTCTCGAAAATTTTCGCACGTTTAGTGATTTTCCCCTTAATTCTAAATATGAGGCAATCCAACAGAACTGTTCTGACACATTTGGGTGTTCCTCTTCAATACTATTCTTGTACTGTACTTGAATACTATTGTAATCAAGTATATGTGTCACTATCGAGAAATTGGGCATTAATTTTCGCCTGCTGCCCTTTTAGATTATTTTCAAAGTGAAAATGACTACAAATATCAAAATTAATTTTTTGTGACTTTTGTATTTACACGCTCACCGAGATGGGTTAAACTAAAGTTCAATATTCAACTCAAATTTAAAGTCAATTGTAGTAAGCAATTTTGGAAATAGCAAGCATTAACTGGATCGCACCTTCCTTTAACCATGATTAAGTATTTATCAAAATTGGGTTTGTGATAACTGGTCGGTCCGCAGCACAATGAAAATCCCATCCGTGACCACCAGCGGTTCACGTCGCGATCAAAGTGTTAACGGCACTCGTTCACAGTGAGGCATTTGCATTCGGCGATGAAACTAGGATGTGCGACATTCAAATTAAGTGATGCTAAAATCGTGTAGTCTTTTACGAAAGACGGCATTGATGTCGCTGGAAATACCATTTCAATTTTTTGAAATTCATCATTCTAAGGCTTTCATCAAATTTAACACGTTAGTTGCGGTGGGTTAGCTGAAGTGTGATATGCACCTAAAATTAGAGTTAATTTAGAGATAAATATTGGAAATAATGAACATTGAATAGATCGTGCCTTTATTTATTCTTTATCAATTATTTACGAAAATTGAGTTTGTGACTGCTAGTCGGCCAGTAGTAATATGATAGTCCCCTCGATGACCGACGGTTGTTCACGTCGCAGTCAAAGTGTTAAAAGTACCCACCGCTTTACTACTGTACATTTCCATGCGGGTGGTCCATTTGCTGCATGAAAGCTAAAGCTTATAAAAAGTTCAAGATCAGAGTAAAGTTATAGAAGCCAAACTACAGGCAGATCAAGTAACTCGAATTTATATTTTAGTTTCTTATCTCATTTGCAATCTTCTTCAAATTAAAAAACTCAAGTGTAAAACATAATAACTAAAAAACATTAAAAAAAACAAATCTCACTAATACAATTGTAAATATTCGTTAGTAACCTGAGTCTCATTCATACCTCGTGAAACTTTGCAAAAGAATTGGAAATAATTAATCATAAGCTAGAAAAAGATACAAATGGTTCCACTCATGAACGAACGTTATGAGAGATAGGGATAATACAGAATAAGTTCAACTACACTTGTGTTCTATGCGGAGGAACGACAAATTCCCCTCTACGCCAACGTTATTTGGGAAACTGCTTTAAACTACTATTCGTACAGTACTATTCACTAGATCATACTCATTTTATCGTATAGGTGACATGTATTAGCAACTAAGTCTGAATTGGTATTTATATCTGAAACAAGACACTTGATCAGCCACTGCTGTCGCGCAGTATACTGCTTCACCAGATGTGCTGTTCTTTGTGAGTAAAATTTTTATGGTATTTTAATTTTGGCGCAGCCTCCCGTGTCCTAAGTTCAGATGAAAAAAACATTGAAGACTGGCTGAAGTCGCTTGTTAAATCTGGGGAAGAATCACGAATCATTTTTTTACAATAGCAATGAATTCAGGTATTACTGACGTGGAAATCCCAGAAGTAGGTATCTTTAAAGGTTTTTCTATCAATGACGTACCAGAGATTTTTCTTTAAAGAAAAAGAAAAATATAATCCTGGGAAGAGCTCATGTTATAGGCTGAGGAACTTAAACATGATGAAAATTCCGAGGAAATTAATTCTATTTCATAGGAAAAACTTTCGTAGTCTAGCTCCATCATCAGTTCAAACAGAACAAATCATTATGTCTCTAAAATAAACGATTAAAATTCAGTGAATGACCGGCATCACTGTATTTTGATCTTTTATTTCAGGGAAAAATGATTTGCGTTTTCCGATGGTGGATGTTCGATGGTGGTTTATTGATGGTGGAGCTGGACTCCGAAACGTTTTCTTATTAAATATGATTGATTTTCTCGGAATTTTCTTTGTTTCGAAGTTCTTCATAAGGTTGTGACTCGAACAATCTACTGACCTGTTCAGATATATGCTATTATCTATTGGGTAAACTAACTACAAGTCGTACAAATAAATGGTGTTTACTTGCTGTACTTTGTTTAAAATTAGAATAAACATTTGGCTGTAATGGCTTCAGTGTTACCAACTCATAAGAAGGATTACTCGGTGTTGGAACCCAACACAGATGGATAGACGAGGGTTCCAACATTGCCTGCGAAGCAACAGAGCCACTTCAACGGTGCGGTGAAAATTATTTCAGCTATAGCACAAAAATTCGACAAACGTTTCCTCTTCTACACTTGTTTTGGATGGCAAACCCGCGAACAATGTAAACTCCCAATATTAAAAACTCACGAAGAATGAAAAAAATACATTTGTAAATAGTTTTTTGCAATTTTATCTAATGCATCTGAAAAAAGGAGCGACGTGTAAAGTAACTGCTAAAAATTATATTAATTTAGCATTTCATCCCACCTTAACTTGCTTTTATTCTGCTTTTCATGAACGTCTGTAAAGAATGTTTACATACGTACGTGAGAACATTTTTAATGTTCGCAAAGAACGTATCAAAACTTTTAAAATTTATTTGTTATTGAGAAATTTCAGCACACTTTCAATAAGAATAGCTTGAATTCTTTTCAAGTCGATGAGTTTTATCTATTCTTAGCTATAAAGAATGGTTCCTCAGCAAATTTTATCACTAGCTTAAAAGTATTTTAAAATTTAGACACTCCAGGGTTCAGCGTTTGTAGTTTACAATTGAAACGCTGCTAATTTTTTCAACGCAGTCCAGTAAAAGTTACTTCTATCCGTTACATGCGCAACAACTCTGAGAGACCAGGAGAGAATATGAGACTGAAACTTCACTGATAGATCGAAACAAAAATTCATCGACGAAGGACACAAAACACAGAGAAAAGGTCTCTCGTGCACTCATCTTTGGCCTCAGCATTGGCTTTCTTCACATTCTCTTCTGCTCAATTCTGTTAAAAAAATATGTCATTTTGAAGAAAAATTTTAAGCTCCATGTGCACCCAATGCTAGATTTGTAACTTTGTTTGTTCTAGAAATAACTCAAACAAAGAACTCAGAGTCTAAGTTTTACATTAACTTTCCCTCCCTTAATTTCAGCAATACAGAGCTGATGAGTTGGAACAGGTAGTGCACTTCTGTCAGCCAAGTTCTTATAATCTCTAAGTATTGATTCATCGGTGCATTTTAAATTCTCATTCGAAAATGTCTTCTTCTCAATCGAATTTACTTTAGCGTTTAACACATCAAATAACACATATTCGATCCATACCATTACATTCTAATGGTATGTATCGAAAAAATCTGCAACAGTTTTTGAATATCAATTTAGCTTAGTTTACAGAATAATAGCTCTTAAAAATATTGATTCAGTCAATTTTGACATCCTACCAGTTTGATTCATAAACCTTGCTTGTAAATTCACATTTCCCATGCCGACACACGTCAAGGAATCTTCGAAACAGCACTAAAATATTGACAAAATTCCCGTTAGATCTTCACCAATTAATTCAATCTACGACAAGACAAGAATTGGCTTGTATTTCGAAATGTGTTTTTAACATTTACAGAAGAATACTGTGCGTTTTTCTACGAACGTTAAGAGATCGCTACAAATTCATTTACTGAAGTAACCCACGCCACTTCGGCGTGGTGATCGATGAAATGATTGATCAAAACGTCAAAAAAGTGTTTCCCCCCACAATTTCCCCAGCTCTCCTGCAATGAGTAGATCCATGAAATTGTACAAATTAAAAATCAGCCTCCGATCAATTTTCAGCATTGAATCTATAGCAAGATTATTCTATCGTTTTGCACAAATTTCAGCCCCAGCACAAAATTAATGGCAATTCTGATATCCTGTTTAGAGGTATGCAGACTTCGTAGAGCATATCATATCTCGCATAGTAGTAATTACAAAATTGTTTATTTTGGCCTTTCCAGTTTAATTTCGACGCGTTAACAACGAAACCTGTGTCGGAGATGTCAACGACGATTTTGTTTACTGTCTTTTCCACTTGAGAAAAATTATATGAAAATCATCCTGCACTTACCGCCTCATGCCTGTACTCATTTCTTGGTTCAATCCGTGAATGGCTTAAAGGGTTTGTGAGTAGCATGGACCTGTAGGTTCATTTCGTGGCATCAGGGCACGCAAAACGAAAGAAACATTTCAGTTCTACCTCAAAATAAGCCAAAGTGGTGATTTAAGATTAAAAATATACATCAACGATGAAAATCACTTACATCGAATTCAACGTTGAGAAATGTGAGGGTGTAAAAAATTGTGGCAGAGCAATCACTGTGTGCACTTTACTCGGCTGTAATAATTTAATTGTGACGTGATAATCTGAGCTGGGCTTAGCATTTCGTCCAGTGGAGTCGTTCGAGTTAACATTGCATAGATTCAAATATGGTCAAACCCTGACCATCACAGTCATTAGCATCAGTATACACTTTAAGATCGAGTAAAGGTGCTTAGATTGGACTCGAAAGGAAACTTTGCATCAAGGTTTACATTTTGTATAAATTTTTAAGATTTGCGTATTCAATCAATGAACAATACAGTCGATAACTAATGGATTTTTCAGACAGTCGCATCATTGACCGCGGAAAACGAAAATGAATAAAATTGACTATGAACAATGATTACTTTCTTATCTTCTCTACAACAGTTATACCGATATGCAGTTTCTGAAAGCAATTTTCAAATTGCATGTCACCAAATTTTTGGAAATGGAATGACCCAATCAACAGAATCAGTTTTTGTGCAACAGAATCAGTTTTTTTGAGCAGTAATCACCATACGTATGTGATGAAGTGGAGAGTAACGTTGCAACGAGAGATGATTAACGCATTTTATTTTTTACTATTGAACGCAAGCTACAGAGATGCATGAGAGCTCTGGTGCTGCAGCCATTTTAATATGTACAAGCTTCACTAGATTACTTTCGAAAAATAAGCAAATAAGCTGAGTATAGCACAAAACCAATATATCATAACTCATTCTTCAGCAATGGCACCACCACTTTACGTTTTATTTACAACTGATATCGAACATGATCCGTGTCGGCGAAGAATTCTATCCCGTTAACTTTTTGTCTCGTAACGATATTTTGGCGATCAGTTTACGTGTACGTTTCACTATGGGATCGAAAAAACAAATAGAAAATTAGATGAATAAACCTGGTAAAAATCGTAAATAATTTTCTAAACATGATTTTTAATTTCTAAGCGGAAAAGTAAAGTAATTGATTAATGAAATTTTCTCAGTTCGATAGTGAAGTTGAATGATGAATCCTTAAGTTCATGAAGATTACTCTCACAAACGGATTTAGGATTTCTAGTCCCTCTACTTCTCACTCTTTAAATAAGAATATGCTACATAATCTACATATAATGGTCGAACATTAGATCACGTTGTAAAACACAATTTTCAACTATCATCAAAGTCCTGAATACCGAAAGTGACAAATTGGAAATTCCTGAATGTCATTGAACTTAGCTGAGCAACATTTCAAACGTAAATTTTAAAGGGTACTTGAGTTCCAGTCTTAATTAATTAGGCAGATTTTTGACGAGGGTAATACAAAAGTAAATATTTCCTACTGTCGACTACATGAAGAAAGAGAAAATTAGCCGGTGCTTGCACGCTATTCGAAAAAATCAATATTCATTAATAGTATACATCAATGAGACTACCATCGAATGCAAGTAGGCCTTAGGCTTATCAGCATTCAATTTGTGAACATGTGCAAAATTAATGAATTTACATCAGCTCAGAGCTCATTGAATACAAAGACTGAGTTTCTGATTTTTATTCTAACTTGATTTTTATTACTGTTATTTTTGGTCCTCTTGCTAGTAGATTTTTCTCTCTCACTACTTCGACCTACATCATTTTACACATGTAACCAGGAGTAGATAATTTTACCTTCTGATTTCATTTCAGCATACACCATTTTATGATCTGCTTTTAAGTGCTTGGAATGCTAGACTATTTATTCCCTATGATAAGTTGAAAGTATCTCGAAACAATCTTAGTCTTGAGCTGCTGTGTGATGAAGCTTTACTGTGGACCGTTAGATAATAACTCGTTAATATAACACATCAATTACACTTTAATACGGTGTTTCCTTCACAACAAATCGTCTTCCGAGATAGAGTCATCACAAGCGACGTCCTTCTTGAGCTGCCTGCCGACGAAGGCAAAGAACAAATGTCCTGGAGCCCCTGGGGGCTCCTGCACCTTGATTGTCATGTCCTCCTCCGTCAGGAGATGACCGCTCGGAAGGCTTCTCGCTGCCACCACGGACTTCCCCAGCTGGAGACACAAAATTAATCAGATTTTGCTTCAGAAAGATTTCATTCGTTTAGCAATCAGCGCTAAGAAATGGCGAAGCACAACATGCGAATGACCAACTCGTGTTTGCAAAAGGTAGCTTTCCATAACTTTCCAGTCTCTGAACTTAAATCTTGGTTCTTGTATTTACACGCCGTATTTATGATTGTTTCTTTCTTCGTACCATTCATCTTATGTACCTTGCTTTGGTTTAAATTATACGCGATATTTTCACTCTTCCTCCTTCTATACCATTATAGTGTCAATGTCCGTGGGATTGAAATACAATAGCTTATTTTCAGGTGAGATGGCCGCATGATCATGACAGATGTCTCTAATAGGAAAGTACAGGGACATACATATTATGCAAACACAGATTTATTTGTGCAATTATATACAACGTGTAGGTTTGAAGAGATGTAGTACCTCCTATGATAACACCATACAGTCCCAATAGACTATTAATTATTATTATTAATAATTGATTTAATAGACTAACCTTCCTGTAGCAAGCCTCTTCCGAGGGCTGGAAGGCCTTGAGGGGCGACCCCAGCGCCGCCTCCACGCAGCGCACGGCCTGCACCAGCTCCTGCAGCTGCGACGGCTCCAGCGAGCAGCGGTGGTCGCTGCCGGGCTGTGAGGAGTTCAGCGTGATGTGCCGTTCCAGCACCTGAGGCAAGAGGTTCGGCTCAGTTCTTGGCAGTATGTTGTATTTAACCTCTTAAACACGATATTCGAACCTTATACAAAAATAGCCTCAATCTGTTGTTGAGGTCGTGGGTCGTATTTAGGTTTTTCTATCTCATGACTAGAGCCCGGATTTCTAGCATTTATTCTATTAATGCTATAACGACACTAAATTCAACTAAAAAATTACATTTATCACTAAAGTACTATTTTAAAATGACGCTATTTTGACTAGACACATTGACAAAAAGTAGTTATTATGTAATAAATGACCATAAAACCTGCACAAAGTAGTAGGAGAAAAAGAAAAGAATAATTAATGACAATGGAAATTTTTCGAGGTGTTAAAAATGGCCTCAATTTATGCTGTTCCCTCGCAGTTTATGTCCGATGCGCTGTCTCTTTTGTTATCTTGGCATTTGCATTCGCAATGCCGGCTTGTGAAAAATATTATCCGTTTTTTATAGCTGCACGTGATAGAAAACTCCTGAACTGTAGCCAAAGCTTGCAAAATTTTACGCGCTATTGTTCTTCAAATGAGAACTACTTTGCTAGAAATAAGAACTATTTTGCTATAATACCTACTATATCAACTTTTTCAGTGCTATTTGCATAATATTTTTTGAGCCATTTTGACCACTCTTTTAGGACTAGAAATCTGGACTCAACTCATGACATTTGATGGGTCAAACTATAATGCTTCAACTGGTTTCGCAGTTGTTAAGAAACATTTTAATTTTGGGCATTTTTAACTGATTTGTGTTTTTGTGAAACATTTTAATTTTGGGCATTTTTTACTGATATGCGTTTTTTGTGTTTTGCATATTTTTGTAGGGTATTGTAGTACTTTAGTAATCTTCGTTGGTATCTTGGCGCTCATAAAAATTACGTATTCCAACAGCACGAGCGTGTCGCTTAACATGTTGTGTGCCTGGGGGCTTGTGTTTCACATGTTTCGGAGTTTGTGTTGATGTTGTGCTTAGCAAGGATTTTGTGTGTAAGCTTTTTTTGGGTAGGCTTGGACAAGAGAGTCGGTGTTCTTGACCATATTCGACGGAAAAATTTATGGCCACACCAAGAGGTCCTGTACGGAGTCATGGGAAACATGAACATGTTTTGATTAGCAAAGATTTTTGGGGAGGCATGAGTGGAAGAGCCCCAACGGTCGTAGGAGCCTAGCCACAAGGGTTGAGAGTGATTTGTGGCCAACACTTGAGACTTGTTGGAGCAGAGGGTAACCATAGCAACAATTTTCTGGGCAACTGTGATTCTCGAAAGAAGTGTAACAGCGAATGAGAGAAGGACCAGCTCCAGGACCACCAATCAGAGAGGTTGTAGGCGTGCACTTATGTAGAGGGCAGCCCTCAAGCAGACTTAGATGGAGCTCATGGAATAGTTTCGGTCTTGCGTCGAGCACCGTCGGAAAAAGAAGAAGAGAAGTCTCACACAAGACCTACGTGGTCGAGACATTAGAATCAGAAAATAAAGATTAAAGCGTCGTTGGGCGGGAGGGCAGTCTTTTCTTTGCAGTTCTCCATAGAAAATCATCGCTTCGTGTTCCATTTCAACTTGAAGAAAATCTACGAGACGCTGTTATACAGTCATCAAAAGATCCTTTACTGAACTGTGAATAACTCAGGGAATCTGAACTGAAGCTATGGTGGTGCGAGTGTACCTGTGATTTGAGTGATGACCGCGTTCGGTGCTGTTGGAAACGTTATCATGAAATAGGTTTCATTTTGTGTCATGTGCTTTTACTCAGCTGGTGCGTAAAGGATTGGCCAATCCATGCCGTTAGGGTAACGTTGTCATGAGGCTATTACTCGCGCTTTTTGTTTGCAATTCTGTTAGTTGTGTTAGTATTTTGTAAAGGGTAGTTTGTCAAGGTATGATGTATTGCCGTGAGCATAAAATTTCATCGATGACATCTGTAGTATTAATACCTCTACACGTGAAAGGCCTACCATCAATTCAGGCGCGCACAGAAAAACGCGCTGCGTAAGTGGGTTCCCGCACATCGGTGAGTACCGCCATTATTTTAGTACATTCTGATTTTTTGTTCATTGTATTTTGATTAGTCGTGTATTTTTGGTTAGCCTGTATTTTGTGTATTTCATCATTTTATGGAGGTATGCCAATTCCTCATCTCCGAGAACCCGGTCTCCTTGTTAATGTAAATTAATGAGGGGGCAGGACCCTTACGTCTCGTGACACAGTAATTTCTTTCGGGAGTAGTGACTTTGGACTAAGAGAGAGTAATTGCAATACAAAATGAGGGTCATACCTATGAATGCCTATGAATATTTAAATACATGTAATTTTATCTAAGAACTTTGACCTAGGTAGATCGTATCTGGCCTAGTCGCCTCTAAAGTATTAAGTTACTTTATTTACGGTGAAATGAAAGCCAACGAGTGTAATTTTTATGTAGTCGCATTCTTTCACTTAATTGCTCATAGCGGTTTTTTATCCTAATTTGGGATAATATTTAAACAAAGTTGATGATGGCGTAACGCCGGGCGTAAAGTTTGTGTTCCGTTAGAACATTTCAGATTTGGTGCTCGTGAATCAACTATCTGATACTTGTAAAAAATTTATTTGAAACTCAAATTTGGAAACAGAAATTTCTGGGTGCAGCTAAAAACCAACACTTTATATATTTCTACAGCAAGCAAAAAGCGAGTTTTCAAAATTTAAATTCAGAACTGCGTTAGTGCATACAAGTTTTGAGAGATATTTTTACGATAGTTTAGTGTGCGAAGCTAGCACCGAACAAAAACCTAGCTATTTGATGATCGTTGTGGCAAAAAGGATATGTATTGAAGACTATAAACGTCTAACCCTGGCTCCTCTCGCCGCCGCTGCCACGCTGATGTAGATACCTTCCTCGTGTCCGGAGTATCCAATGTGCGCCCTGGGGAACACCTGCGTAAACCGAGCGATAGGATCTTAGAAAAATTGTTCAAGACAGCCAAGCTTAAATCACTAAGACGATCAACTACGAAACAATCTAAAACTGAGTGTGTGTTTTGAACTTGAGTTGAATTTTTTTCAAAGTTTTCGCACGAGCTGAAAAAGAGTGTTGTCAAGTCTGAAAATGTCTGAGAAAGAGTAAGATATTTGTGAACATAAATTAAATTTATAAAATAATAAAGCATTTAATTGCAACCAAAGGATAGATACTAATTTTACCATCGTGACATGATGATCCGTACTTAACTCATAACTATTTATTCATAGAATATTCATTAGGTCTTTATTAACATATTTGCAAGCCCCCATGCTCTAATAGGATGATTATCCCAACACACCAGCCCTATAGGTCAAGTACCATAAAAGCGCGCGTTCATAATCTTCATTTCGTTCTCTCCGTATGGCTTCTACTCTTTCTACTCACGTGTTCATTTCCCTCTTAGTTAAAAGAAAGCATCTTTAGAAAACGGACATTTCCACCTTCAGAAAAATAAAACTAATAGCTAAATTGTTGTTTCTTCACCACCACACCCGTTTAAATACACTCTGCACCTCTGTGCTAAACCTTTTACATCATCCGAAAATAATTTACCCCAAAATTTACGCTCCAAGCTACCTGAGCGTAAGTATCGAGCACCCTAAGGTGGGCGTGTTGAGCAGGGGTGGGGTACGAAGATGTGCATTGCAGCAGTACTAATGCGGTGCCAGGAGAAACGTCCGTGAGATCTTGGTACACTGCTCGAACCCAGTCAAAATCACTCATACCTGTCCGAAAATGAATGTGTGTGAATCCATTTCCTGAAAATTGAACAAAATCTACTAGTCAACGCTCACATTAGTTTTTATAAAATCTCAATGACTCGTTCTTTGGTACTTTTGCTCTGAATTCAATCGCTCCTGAAAGAAAATTCGGAAAATACTTATTTAAGTATGAGTTGAAACGTTTTAAAATAATTTTACGCCAGCCACCCACGAGTTTGGTTTGAAATAGGTTTGTGAGCAGCAAAATAGGATTACTGGCTGTAAAACAAGGGACTGTTGTACCTTAACACATTGGCTGCAATGGGATAAACTGAAGTTCAATATCCAACTCAAATTTAAAGTTAAAAATTGTTTAAAATTTAATAAATAGCAAACATTAACTGGGTAAAATAAAAAAAATTAATTTAAAAAGATTATTGTTAAACTTCGATGGGTCGTTTTGCAGCTAGAAAAACTTAAGCACGACCCACTGGTAGGTCATACCGCAATGAAAGTGTTAAGCTGTCAAATTAAGGCAACAGCATTGTGTGCCAGCGCACTAACCCGTAGAAATGACGAGAGGTCGTTTGGTGGCTGCAGCTCGCCTGATGAGCGGCAGGTTGCAGGCGTCGCCTGACCCTATCTTGATGAAAGGCACGTTGATTGCATCCAGGAAGTCCAACGAAGGCTGACACCAGGCAAGAAAGAAATAAAGAAATCTGTTAAAAATAGTCATAAAATTTCACTGTTTCAAACTTCTAATCACACAAGGCGTTTTTTTGTAAATACAAGAGAAATAACGTACGAGATAATTCATGACCACAATTTGATGAATTTGATGCTAATTCAGCCCGATGAGATAAATTTACGAAGCGTTTATCTCTCTATATCTATGCAAAGTATTTGAAAATATTTTGCTTCAAATTTCGTTATCAATTAATGAAAATTACCTGGACCGTTTCTGACGAAATACACACCCTACAAGACAAGCATTTTCATGTCAGCGTTTTGCAACGCAGACGAGTTTGTAGTTCCTCAGTCAGTGATGCAATCAAATGGAAATTTACCTTGCACGTGTCCCTCCTACAAAAATAAATCGCTCATGTGTGTGAGCTCTTGATTTCAAATTCAGATCCCGATTTAAGATAGTAGAGTAGGAGATCGAGTCCACGACAAAACATATCGTGGTCACAAATTATGTGCCCATTAGTGACAGAATTCTGCAGTCGCCTCTTGGCTCTCATGGAAGATGGTATCTGCGAGTCTTCTTTCATGTGACGAATTATTTCCCTTTTTATTTAGCGGTGCAGATGTTGACATGATTTTGCTATTTGCAGTTCACAGAAATCAAGGAACATTTCAGTTTTTGTCTAGAGCTCCCAGCAATATCGTCCTTCAGTGTTACTATTTTAAGCAAGTGTTACTTTCAGCCTTTACCTTGTTTCACAACAATCTTTCATTCTTGTTTCTATGCTTAGAGTGTGGGAACACAACTTGTCTTTGGATTCTATTGACTTCACTCTAAATGGTTCTATCCTCTTTGCAACACCTTTGTTGTGATTAGGGTGGCTTAAACTTACTCATTTAATCTCATTTAATCCAGTTTTTGTCAAAGGAAGCTGCGTGAAGCTTCAGGATTACTCAACAAAATTGAATAAACTCTTGAAATTTTATAAATTTCATGCTCAAAAACAGATCTAAAACACTCCATCCTTACGTTGCATTTTCAAGCCACTAATACAGTGACTTCAATTTAAAAGTAAGTTCACTGAATTGGCTTAAGTATATTGACCTGAACTTGGCAATCTAATTTTCAATAAGGGGAACGCATTCATAAATTTATTTTTCTCACTTCAAGTTGAAGTACAAAAACAAAGTTAAGCCTTGGTGACTAAATTCCATGTATTGAGCAATTTCTCAACATAAAACTAAGAATGATAACCAGCACATTTGACAGCAAAATTAGAACCAGGGAACAGCATAATGATGAAGGTATTGAAAAATCCCCAGAATATTTTCCCCTATTTTGAAGGTAATATTAGATCGAATTTTCAATCCTAACAAGCCGATGAGATTTAATGCCTTTTCACCCTCGACATATTCGACAGTGCTAGAACCTTAATTTAAGGTTCTAGTATTTGTAATTTACGGTTCTTAATTTACAATCCGTTTTGAAAGTGAGACAGCAATCACCTCGTCACAGAGTAAAGCATCATGTCTTTGGCCATCGAAGAGCCTGGAATTAGGATTCTGCAGCTAAACTTGATGATTCATTCCATGAATATCGGAACTAGGCTTGTTCGCTTTCGTCAAGCCTGTTAATCGCTAAGCGGCCGATTTAACGATCTTCAACAGCGATCAGATTTGCTAACTTCAATTAAGAACAGCTGCGCAACATTGCTAAAGACACATATTCATTCCAAACAAACGTACAACAGCATTATGGAGAACCCCAACAAATTTGTTCGAGAAGATTACCAAGTCCATGGCTGAGGCTGTGAGCGGGATGTTGATGGAGGTGGCATACTCCTGCACTTCTCTGAACTGGTGCTCGGAAAGCTCGAGCTTTCTCTTGTGTTCCCCGTAAGTCGGCCCGAGGGCGTTCGGGCTGTCGTAGGGTCTTTCCAGAGCAGCTTGTGTGAACTTGGCAGACAGGCAGGACTTCTGCAGCTTCACGCAGTCCGCTCCACTCTCCTGAGGGCAGTTTATTACGTTCATTTCGAATTGAACGTTTATTTTGAATTGAACGTTTATTTTGAATTGAACGTTAATTTTGAATTGACCGTTTATTTTGAATTGAACGTTTATTTTGAATTGAACGTTTATTTTTAATTGAACGTTTATTTTAAATTAAACGTTTATTTTGAATTGAACGTTTATTTTGAATTGAACGTTTATTTTGAACAGAATTTATTTAACTAACTGGAATAATACTTTTCTTTTCTCTTCATGATAACATTCCACAACATCATCACAATTTCGCATTTATTTGGAATATTGTGCTTATCAAACTGAGGGCCGAAAGCCTTTTAAATGTATGAAATAGCTGTGGGTAAGAGGATACTGACGAAATAGTTGTAGGTAAGTAGGTAATGACGAAATAGTTGCAGATAAATGGAGACTGATGAAATAGGTAAGTGGATTCTGACGAAAAAGCTATAAGTAGGTGGGTACTGATGAAATAGCTCTAGGTAAGTGGATAATGGCAAAATAGTTGTAGGAAAATGGATGTCTTAAATAATGCGGACTGACCTTGGCTTTTCTAACGAGAGTCTTGGCTGTCTCGACACACCCCTGGTGGTTCTGGCCTATCTCAGCTATGATGAAGCACGGCTGCCCCTCGCCGATGTAGCGGCCAGGCACCAGCTCCAGCGGCTCCATGATCTGCTAAAGTTAATAACAGTTACTAAACAAGAAAGTTAATAACAGCTATATTAAACGTGTTATTAATAAAAAATAGTTAAAGTAACTAAAAACAGTGAGAGTAACCGTAATTATCATACTTCAAAATCATGTGTTATGCACTCCTTAGTTATGAGTATCCTAGGAAATGAATGTCTTGAGTTTGAACTTCTACTAGGATGATACAATATAAATTTTACCCTGGCAATTTTATAAATATTTCAGTCAAAAAGTTTCTCAAAGTTTGGAAGAATTCTCTTCATTTGAATTCACAATATGATAAATTAACTTGAATTTGATTTGAATGGAAAAACGTGAAATCTGAATTACCTAAGCAGAGGTAATTCAGTAATGAAAATAGCTAAAAAAATATTAGCAAACATCACATTGAAAAAAGGACGACTCTATAAAGTGATCGAACTGAAATTTAGGATAAACAATAAAAAATTCATCAGTTCATTAATTTCAAAAGCAAATATTCAACGAAATCCTAATTTTGATGGGTTAGCTACTATAAATCCAGTTCCTGAAAAGTGGGCTTCTTCCACGTATATGAACCATGCAACCGAAGTTCACAACTGTTACAGATCTATATTATATAATACACACAGAAAAAGTTCCTAGGAATTGAGAGCATATAATATACTGTTTGAACTAGTTAAATTTCAATGCCACTTGTCTGCAGTCTTCATTAGAATTTGATAGATAGTGAAATATGTTTTATGAAAATCTTTACTTGATAATGAAAATTTAACCTGTAGGAAAAAATTTTTTGATCGTTTTCCTCTATAAACTTATGATATTAAAGTGCGACTGATCATCAAAAATAGATGAAAGCGACTAGGTAATCCGGTCCTGTAGTCAAATGAGAAGAAATTCACATGTGAAAAGATTTGACGTACCGACAGAATTCAGTAAGCTCCTCAATTGATAACACTTGATCCTGAAATTGAGCACTATTTAAACATGTAATTATTGGTTTCAGTAAAACATGCAATATTTTTTCTTTTGTTGCTTCATTTTGTTCAAGTGCGAAGACGAATGATTGTAGCATATTTGTTGCTCTATAAAAGTATCTCATCATATTTTTAATAGAACTATGCTGCAAATAAAATACTGATCTCCGATTTCTGAAGAAATTAAAAAAATTCTGACGAGTTTTTATGAATCGTACACGACCTAGTACAAGTGAAGTCTCTCAGGTCGTACAGTATAAGAGGGTTTGGAATAAATTCAGACGCTGAGAGTACAAAGTACTGAAAAAATCAAAAATCCTCTCAATATACCCATTCATTTTGGTAATTTCAATATTTTTTAATATCGAACAGAAAATTCACATGAACTAGAGACAAATGAAAAGGACTTGAGCAACTAGTTAACATGGCTAAATTTACGACGGTCAGTTGTTCCAAAATTTTCAAATCTGAATGAAGTAGAGTTATGCCTAATATTTTGGAATATCTCTTATTGAAAGAATATTGTAATCTAAAATCGGATACAAATAAATCGGCATTTCACCATCGGGTCAATTAGCACGCGAGTGATCTCATTCAGACCAGTGTAATTTTTCTGGGTGTTATTAACTAGTAAATGATCCTTTAACATTAAAAAAAAATGTTACAATTTGGAAAGGAAATCAATCCACTCTAAAAAAGAAAACAATTTAAGATTTATTTCTCTGCCACAAAACATTGATCCCTGTAGCAGAGTTTATGTTATTCAACTAATCATAAATATTAAGCTGTATCGACAAACAAGTGAGAGCCGTCGAAATTTACTCCGTTTATTTTGTTTCCATTAAGCCTTTAAAGCAGGACAGAAGCTATTTCATTCTGCGTGAGTGAAGGGCAGTAACATGCTAAACTCGCTGAAGGTAATAAGTTTTTTCACTACGTTCGTTTACTTCTTAGCTATGAGTTTTAAAATTGGCCAAAAGCCGTCATCCGATAAATCAACACCTATAATTGGAAACGTTAATTCAAAATTTGAACGCAAAAGAGAAAAATATCTTGAGAAAATTGTTACCTGCTAGTATGGGGATTCATGAGAGCCACCTAAAACAGCGACAAGTAAAGCTGAAATGTTTCCCAAACTATTGCACGGACACATCCAATATATTAACCGAATTCCCACAAGAAATCTACTAACAGTCTTATTTCATTTCATTTCAGCACAAGTTCACTGTAACAGGCAAGGGGAATTTTGACAAATGTCGAAAGAAAGAGAAATCTTGCTGCCAAGTTGTCCTCAGGGGACATCATGCACGTGTGATGATACATGCACGTGTGATACATGAAACCTTTCATAGAAAACCTACTCTATCAAATTCGAACGCACCTCTAGACATGCTATTTAATCAACGGCTGGAGTTTAGAAAGATGGGCCTCAACGGAGCTTTTTGAAATTAATAAGCTGATTTTAACATCTAGTAGCCTCATGAACACGTTAAATTACTTCCGAGACGCTGATGTAGTTTTTCTTTGCAGAATTCGTAGTGTTCCTGATAACCAAATAAACGGCGACACACTAGGTCGAGTAAACACATTCGTTGTGTGAATGCAGATTCGCTCTTTTATCGGCAGAAAAGCCCATCATAAACCAAAAACTAGACAGCCCTGCTTCGAGCTGGTTTCGGAAGTTGTCCTTCTATAAATTAGACAATTTTAACATTTTCAACAGTTAACCATAGATAAATAGAAAAATTTCGATTCATAGATAAAATCCGGTCGCTAAAAAATTAAGGTAATTTCCTTAAGTCTTTCACTACAGTGTTTCGAATAAACAGAAAACAGTGCAAAAGTTCAGAAAAATGTTAAAGAATATAGGTAAAAGGACTCGTAGTAGTTATAAGGAAATTCCAAAGGACTTACTTGTTCTGTAGTTTACCGAGACGTCCGAGTTGTAGGAGAGAACTATCTTTGTCTCCTTTGGTCGGTTAGAAAATTGTTAAATCCTGATTGCCAAAGTGAAGAGGTTGATAATTTCTCTCTAACCGTTACTGTTGATATTTTCTTTTCTATTGACGACATTGACAGAGGTCAATGACGAGTGAATTCAAGAGCAAACCTTTTCCGGCTCCTCTAAGAGTAGGAGTGGGACAAGTGTATTTTCAACATCTCACTGAAACGAACATCGTGATACACTCCTGTATTCGTATAAGTCTTTAAAAGTTCCATTATCGCAAGGTAGTTCAATATGTCGCTACGCCCAAACAATTTGACAAAGGACAACTCCCATTTCTCAGGAATGACCGACAGAATAGCCTTCTCACTAGCACTTGCAAGAGACTTCTACTCTAAATGATAGATCCTCTGTTTACATCTTTCTGCGCAAGTCCATCCTATACCGACTGACGGCGTATCAAAGCACATTAGATAAGCTTACAGACACTAGATTGTTCTTTGTACGGCAACTATTGTCGGTCGTTCCTAACCTAAAATGATCGTAAGGAACTCCGAGGTCATTTAAAAGAGGGGAATTATGTGTTCTGCAAGTGCTTTATATTGGAACAGCGTTGTCTGCAAGAGTCGCAGGCATCGATCGTTGCTCCAGACGCGGTTCTCTCAACGCCCTCACCGCAGTCGCTGGCGCTGGCGTCGCTGTGCTGGGTGGCCTCTGAGTCATGTGTACGCATGCTGTTGGATCAGTTGGGCGTGAGGGCGTGCTGTGTTTGGTTCCTCATTAAAATCCACCAAATTTTACGAATCTATTGCTAATTAAATTAGTGTCATTGCAAAACGTACAATTTAAATCTGAAAAACTGGTGTGGTTTCTACCAAAAAGAAAATTTATTGTTGATGTGGCCATGTGTGTTATTGGCAACCTTCTTGTTGACATCTGATTTTCAAATTTACTATCAATTAATTTGTTAAAAAAATGCATCTCTTAAATTCAAAGGATTTTATTTTCTTAACATAACCATAAGTCGTGCTTACAAAAGTTGAATGTTCGCTTCATCCAAAAATTCCGCAATGACCTGGTCCAGGGCGCTAAAGATCGGGCCAACACCTAGTTTTGACCTCACGCTCTGTATATAGAGGACAGTTTCTTAGCAACTTCAATCTTGGGGCAAATTACTCGTACCTTGATATAGTTTAAAATACATAGTGGTCCAAAAGTTGCTTTACCATTTAAACATTATGTTTGTCGACTAACCAAAATGTTTAGAACGGCGAAGTGACTTTTCGACCACCCTGCGTGTTAGTTAAATTTTCGTGTTGAACTTCAACTTGTCCCCAATGTTTTATTGAAAGCATAAATATGTACGTATATTCAGCGAATCTTCATAGCTAACTTTGGTGAATGGTCAGGCATTGAAATAGAATTGAAACTTTATGGTTTTCTCGATTCTACTGACTAAATGAGTGTCCTGTTTTTCAGATAGTTATTATTAGCAATATTTGGTCGTTCTTCATGTGTTAATAAGTGAAACGTGGTGCTTTTTAGGTGTTTCAGCATTATTACCTCTCAGAAGTGCAGCAGTATACTTTGGATTGTCTTCATATTGAAGAGACGAAAACTCTAATACTTCACAGAAGCAGCTGCTCTATTCATATCAGGTGAGATTACCTCCCGTTTAAATACTGTTTAAATCTAATAAGTTTCTTTGACTTCCATTTTCAAAAGCATGACGGTGCACGAATTATTTATGTGCATGTTTGGAGCAAAGTCTTTGGATTAGTTCTATGTATTCCCTAAAAGGCTTCCGATGTGCTTTTGAATAGTCGAAGTGGATGAAACTCATTGCGCGCACCTGTGTCTCGTCTCTGGCATTATCAGTTCACTTAGAGAGATTAGGATTATTGCCTGTTTTAATCTTGAACTGAAGGCTGTATGCACGCAAAGCCCTAGGCTCTGGCGTGGACACGTGGTGATAGCGCTGGGACTAAAAGAGAGGGAGACTTCTGTCTCAACATGTTCCTATCTTCACAGAAATGGCTACTGTCCAAACATGCATTCGTTGTCACTGTACTTGTATTTATCGGTACTTGTGTAAAGCCTACAGTTGCCGTGACATCGCATACATGCAACGAGTAACTTCGCGGGCGTCTGAATAGTAATCAATTTTCGTAACTGATTATCATGAGTATGTGACATTCATAACTATGGTTGTAGTGTCATCAATATGCTTAGGAAAGTGTTGCATGTTCTTTGAATTGCTATTAGATCATGTTTTTATAATAACTTTCAAAGAAGTTATGTCAGGATTCTATTTACATCTTATGTACATCTTAAATTCATTTTGTTTCACAACTTTTGATAAGCTTGAACATAGGAGTAGTTCAGACAATTTAACTAGGCAACGAATCCGAATACATGTAGAAAAAATATCGACTTGGCAAAATTAATTTGTTCCCTTTTCTTACACTTTTTTATTTGGACACATGAATTACATAACAAAGGTACTGAAATAGTTTATGCTTTTGATGTAACTGGTTAGCGCGGTTTGGCTCCGTTCACACCCACATTTTCAACGACGGATGATGCAACAACATTTGTAGCATCATTACGTTTTATATTCCCGCGACACTGTGTATGCAAGATTTCTATTTATCTTTATGCTGCTCCAACGGCACTTTATTACTAAGAACGTATGCTGAAATATAGAGTTCACACTTTGTAATAAAGTTCACTCGATCTTGTTTAATATTTTAAACATGATCGTCGGCAAATTTTTGCGTAAATTTTGTTGAAATTTTTGTGGCTTTTGGTTAGTAGTTTTTTCCAACTTTTTAACAATTTTTTCATCACTTTTGTGCTACTTTATTTACCAGATGGAGAACTATTTTCTGAATGAAATGACACAGAAAACAGTGTTGATTTGCAATTAAGGAGCTTTAAAATTAGTAAGGTTTTCTTTTGATGTTCTAGTGATCGCCGTAGCACAGTGGTTAAGGCATCGCCCTTCCATGTAGGAGTGGAGGGTTCGTATCCCGGCGCTGGCGCGGCGATTTTTCCCGTTGGGTATAAGGGAAATCTCAAGCACAATACCCACTCAACCCAGGTGTCGGAAATGGGTACCGGCTTTACGGGGAAACCGTCATGGTGTCCTATATATAGTGTTAGTTATAAGGCATTTGAAAAACCAATGCTCAAGAACATATGTATCAGGCTTGATTGGAAATAAAGCGTCCTAAGATGCCGATGTTTGTTTGTTTATCACATTTTTTATGAGATTAAGTTTTGACATATCAAACCAAAATTGTTCAAATTTAAAGTGTTCCCACTGACACTTTCCCGCAAGTGTCCTCAGAGTAATTTGCTTTAGTTGAAGTAATTTTCATTTGAAGATTACAAAGATCGGGGAAGACGACTGAAGACTAATTTAACTAAAAAACGTTAAACGCAGCCATTTTTTGCAAAATTCTTTAGAGCCTCATGTGACTTAGACTAGTAATTTGCAAATCCGGGTACGATTAATCCTTTATTTTTTAATCTTCATCTTAAAATGTGCAAAGTGTGAATTATCTTTATAAAGGGGCTAAGTTTAGAAACAACCCGACAACGGTTGTGGAGATAAGTCTAAAAATTATGATCTCGACGCTGGTACCCACTGCATGATTCAAACCATTAAATTCTAGTGTGAAAGGAATTTATTTAAAACGAGATCATAATTGGAAATAAGTTCGAGAAAAAGTTATAATCCCTTGGGGTAGATTGAAAACACCAATTTGAAGCGTAAATTACTTAATTTACTTGTCTATCTTGTTAGATAATGATCCTTTTTAACGCTTGACTTGCAAAAAATGTTTTCCGCTTTAAATGAAGTGAAGATGGTTCTCATCGCTCGTAAGGCGCGGAATCTGCCTCCATAACAGCTCTCTTATCAATGCTCTCAAGTTCCACGGCCCATCTCTGTTTTTTTTCTATAACTTTGTCAACATGACAACGACAATGTTTCCATGGTACATTAACAACCTTGGACGTCGCTACCATATTGCTAGGAATACTCCATATAATCAATGCTTTCCGATCGCCTCACGCAGAATTACGCCGAGAATTGAAACAAATATCCAGGATTATTTAGGACGAAATTACGCAACGACGTTACACGCAAGCAATTCTGAATCATCTACAATATCTTTATTCCTTCATCAACCGTGGGAATATTGATTTCTAATTACTTCTCGACTACCGCAACGCATTTTTCTGTGGCTATAACTGCAAATTACTCTCGAAGCTCTGATGCTACGGCACTAAAAGTGTTGCTCATAGATGATTCAAATCATACCTGAAGAATCGTTTAACAGTTTGTTGTAATCGGTAACACCCACTCAAAACTTCTTGATATTAGGCATGACGTTCCACAAGGATCGTTTTTGGGACCTCTTCTGCTTATTAATTTCATTATAAAATTTTCTCACAACCACTTCATTTTTCAAATTCACACTTCTTGCTGATGATTGCTAATGATAGTACTCCCTTTTCTTTCATTCCTAGTAAAAACTAAGATACAATGGCAAACGGAATAAAGCGCGAGCTAGAAAACGTCGATGTGGCCACCAAAGGTAAATAAAATACGTGTTTATCAACAACCTTGAAACTTGCACAACCTTTCCAAGAATGAGCGAAATGCATCTCTACCCCTCATCAAAAGCGGTGACAGCCAGATAGAGAAAGCCAAATTCCTATGAACTTTCTTTGATAAAAATCCACCTTTCATCGAGCATGCCTCCTTCATTCGGGTTAAAACGTTTAAATCAATATGAATTCTAAAAAGCATAAAAAATGTGTCACCTAAAGAAGCTCCAAAAATACTACATAACAATCAGACGACCTAGTTCTACAGTAGAAGCATGGTGAGGGACTGACAAATACAAAACAAGGGTACTTTTTATACCACAAAAGAGGACCGTCAGCGCAATCAGAAATTCGGAGTACAATGACCATACAAATAACTCATTAGTACTCCTAGGAATACTCAAGCTTTCAGATTTTCATCAATATCCCGTAAAATTTTAAGGTAAAAGTTAGATTGAGAGGGTTGACAACAATCTAGAACAATTAGTTTTTTCTCATACAAGAATTCACGATCATTTTACTACACATCAAAGAAAATTCACACTCCTTTAATGTTAACCACCCGGTCTCAATACAGTTTCCCCTGCGATGAAATTTTGATATTAAACTGTGAATTCGATGCTTTTTAATATTGTAGAAAAACTGTTGCGGCGCATTTACTCGGATGTCGTGGGTGTCATTTATAAATAGGGATTTATGGGTCTAGTTGTTACTAAACGGCTCTGTATTCAATATTTCAAAATAATTGGCCTATTGTCCTTAAATGAAACTCATCTTACATCTATTTTTTTAATACGCAGATGTCGCTTTCACAATTACATAATGAGGCAAACTTAGATTGGTATCTTTTTTCCTTCTCTCCCGTTAGGTAACTACACGATTAACCAAGTTTAAGTTTAAGCTGTGTGTTCTATGCTAGATGAAAATGTCAGGGCACAAAAAAGTTTCCAAAAGATACCGTAGAATTCATTGGACTTCGTTAGGCCGACAAGTAGGTAGTTATATCTCAGCCTAACAGTTCCAAGATAGTATTCTGCAAATGCAATGTTTCTAGAAATAATTTTTAATTTAAATGTTCCTTATATTTTCAACTTCCTGAGCAATTTGTTTCTTGAAACATACTTTTGCTCTCCAATAACATCTACACGCGTAACCACAGGTAACACTCAGCAGCCTTGCGTGAATCTGCCCTATGAAACTTCTCTTAATATTCTAGCAATCAGTCCGACAATGTCTTTAACCAAATGCTCCAAATAAAACCAGTCAAGTAAAGGGGCCAGTAATGCTCCAAGTAAAGCCCCATCTCCCCATCCCTATGTTCGTCTCCATCGACGTACTTAGGACTCTTTGACTAGATCTTAGTCGCTTCAATTCATTTCCCCTAAATAAAATTGCTTCCTCAGTCACGCAATAACTCTTTCTTCAGCACTAATTGGAAGCCAGGTTTCGTTTTTAAGACGGTCAACACTCTACGGCTAGTCGTATTTGTGCTAACATTTAGTACACCGAGGAGAATTGTAAGCTTATGCTATTTTAACGTTTCATTTCAAAGGAACCGTGTATGATCTCAAATTACTATCTGTTCCAATATTTACTGCTGACCGTAATGTTGAGCAATAGAAGCTCATGCGAATTGAATGATAAAAATAATTTTTTTTCTGATTAAAAATTCATGCATGAGCTTTATGTTGTGTTATGCTCGTACATGCGCTGTGCATGTCATCATTTAGGACATAAACACAGTTATTTATCGCATCAGTTTTTACATAAATCATTACTACATTTGTACAAAGTGCCCAGGAAGTTCGTATTTAGTGCTCCACACAGATGTCTCATCCAGACGAGACAGACCAACAAACGTCGAACCAAGCACTGCTGTCGAACTATTACATCTCAAATGGTTTTTACCTTTGTTCTCTACTGCAGACACGCAGCAGGACTAATCAACTAAGAACATAATCGGAGATCTAAATTTAGCACGAACAAATCTTCCAGAGGCAGCGCTGCAGGGCACCTCAGTACGGCTTCGGCTGCGGAGTGTAGTGGTGTGGGGACAGGGTGTGGTTTGGTGAAGATTGCGGCTGAGAGTGGTAACGTGAACGTTTTAATTGCACCTCTGAGTTGAGTGTGCGATGTATTTTAATAATAAGCTGTCATCATGACAAGTTCGACTTGATTATCAAGACTTAGGGAAATTGCACAGTTTGCGCCTTGCCTTTAGCAGCTACAAGCGACGATACGTATGTTTCGTTCTAAATGCTCCTTGATGTGAATTTAAATCACGAGGACCAGCAGCCAATGATGCTGTTGAACATTTACTCGTGTAAACAACGAAGACTATCTTTTTAATGAAATATTTCCATGTTATCGTTTGTTGTACCTTATTCCTTTGAAATTACTAAAGAACATAACGTGTTCAAGCAGACCACAGAAAAACGCTTGATTAGCGGCGCGCAAAGCAATTGCTCTGCATGGACTCGAACTGAACAAACTTTAATGATGTAAAATGAATTGGTTTTCTGTTCTGCTTGCTGATACTCAACCACCTGCTGAAATTGTTGCTCATCGATTAATTATTATGATCAATTTTATACTGGCCATACTATGTATATGTTGAAGTTATTAATGAATTAAGTAGAATAGTTCCGAGTTGAATGATGGCTCCTTAAATTCAAGCTCATTTAAATTTGCTATCTTTTGACTTGACAATATTTTGCCAGCGAACTGAAGGAAGTACCGCTCGCATTACGCACATTTCATATCTGCACACAACTTATTGAGTTCTCCCAAAAAGTACTCCACATCTATGCTTATGAAAGCAAGTTATTCCTTGTTGTTTTGTACATTTACACTATGCTAGATATCAGACTCCATATCTAAAGATTTACTTTTGTTGACTCGAGAAGTAAAGGAAATGCCTTCGCCCAAGCTGAGGATGTGAAAAAAATTGAAGCGTGATGGGGGCAGGAATAGCAGCTCAGTCACTTGTGAACCAGCACTAGTGTGACTGTTCGACTGCATCCATGAATCAAATTAGGAAAGAAAGAAGAAAGAATACACGAATATTTAGCATGTATTGTGATGTGGAATTTTTGTGTTTGATAACAACATTGCTTTAGCTTGGAAAATACATTTTTGATCTAGCTTCTGACTTTCTGCATAGGTATGTGGGTCTGAATCCTGAATGTATGTAAGTCGGCTCCCTTCGCAAAATTCGTTTTTCTTCGAGTTGTGAGGTGATGAGTATTCACCACGCTTATCACGAAAGAATATATTCTAGTTAATAGAGTTGAACATGGCCCGATCAAGACGAGTTTCTCATAAGAATTAATGTAAGTACTATTTTTATATTCATCAGCGATTTTTTCATCGAATAAAATAACTTCTAAATGAACTCACTTTCTTTAGCAGACTATTAAAACTTTTCAATTTGGCGGTAAGAGTTTCAAACATTAGACTAATTTCAAAGTACTGATAAAGAACTTACGGGAGCATAATTTTCCTATAGTTTGAGAATTTGTAAACAAGCAGTCAGAGTTAGGTCACTTTTGAATACATGTTAATTAGCATCCCTTCAGCTTGCCTCAAGTTTTTTGGAACACAAGTGTCCGTCCACGTAGGAAATTTCTGTAATGAAAATAAAAGTTTGGTCGAATTGATGAAATATCAACGCAAGTGATAGAAGTCCATATGCAAGCATCAGTAATTAAAATCCTATTTTGTTTTTTGACGAGGAAGAAAAGTCGCGATCTTACTTGAATTACCACGAGTGAAAATGAAGAAAGTCTTAGCTAAAGTAACTTTGGGTTAGAGAAATGAGCCGTTCAGGTCGGGTTCACTTAAAAGGACTAGGGTATTTCAGTCGTCCCTTCGTTCCCTTCTGCGCGAGGGAAATGATTGGCGCTGATGCGAGGGTAGCTACAGTCCCTGTAGTGAGGCTTAATCTCATGCACTCAGGTGAGACGGCGCTGGCTGATAGCCATCGGCGAGGAGGGAAGGAACTGACTTATACGCACATTGTCTGCACTGCGTATCGGCTGCACCCGAACACCTTTCCTTCGAAGATCTCTCATGCCGTGGAAAATGTAGGCTCCATATTTTTAGCTTGCTCTCATTCGTTCAAACTCATCGAACAAAATTTTTTAATTTTAGCTTTAATTTATCGAAGATCGAGGGACAATTTAAATTTCGCCATGAGTAGGAAGATATTAAATCATTTAACTCGTGCTCTTAGAGGGGTCGATAATATTTAATAATAGAGGGGTCGACCTGATGAAAATGGAACTAGTCTTTAAAGCAAGCAGTGGAATGAATGCCACTGCATGTGATGTTCAGACTATTGGCAATTCTGTCAATTGAGGCGCTGGCAAAACGCATTGCGACCGACATCGCACCCTGGTATCCAATTTACCTTTGTGCCGAGCCCCGCACATGCTCAGGGCCGAAGCTATAAAGAGGCACCGCTAAGTCTTGGTCGAGACTCGTAAGTTTGCACGATGCACTCAACAGCCTGCGACCAGATGCCTCTCAAGCTATGACTGATTTTTTAAATATTTATGAGAGTCTCGCACGTAGCGCTCTTCACTTGTGCTCTCCCCGTTATTAGACTTGGGTACTGGCACGCATGTAACTCTTGAGTTGAAGAGATCGTGCCTCAATGTAAACCATTTAATTAAATCTGCCTGCGATGGGTATTGAGAGCTTTACTGCAATACTTAAATTTACATTTAATCGTAGATTGGTAAATTGATTAGTTTTGGATGCAAGAATTGAAAACTATGGCTTGATGGTCTTAGTTTAGATGAGTTTTTACTATCGTGTTGATGGCTGGGGGTTAACTCAGCCATTAACACATGATATATTTTCATGTGTGTCGGCGTTTTAAATTTCGTATCAGATTTAGAAATAAAGCTTAAATTTTTTCGAAGTAACCAATTTCAAGCTCCAATACGGGTGCATGCTCTCGAACGCAAGGTCAATGCCTCGCTCCGAAATAAGGACAAATATTATCAGCTCTCATAAATTTTACTTCTGGTGAATAGGTTATTTGTTTACGTCTATATTGTTATGAAAAAATACCAGGAGCAGCATAATTGTCACAAAATCTGAGAAGTAATCCCTTGCTGTGACAGTGTAACGCCCGAACATATCAGCATCTAAAACATCTAGAACTGAAAGAAGTTGCTTGTGAGGGACACATCTCTCGCACAACCGTGACATGCTCCTAGGGTCGCTCTCGTGGGACACAGTGTGTTACTTTGTCCCTTTGCTGCGAGGAGATGCCCAACTGGTCATGGAAAATGTGAGTAAAAACTTGATAAGTGTCAGCTAACAATAAATAGCATGCTTCATTATTAATATTGTAACGAGTATTAACTTAATCGAACGGTTTTTCAACTTCAACTCAACTTTATTCAAGTGTGGGGCAAAAAATGTTTGCTCTTAGTACATTGATATGGCGTTTAACATCAGCAAAAACATAAAACTACAATGCTTAAGCTAACACTGCATGATTCCACGTTTTAATGCAGATTTTTGTAACTGTGAACGGGCTAAAAAAGCCCGCTAGGCCAATAAAAATGAAGTAATTTCAGCACATTGTTACAATTTAGTTTTCAATTCTTAAGATCGGCGCCTAAATTGGAGCTATGACCAAACCGAGATAATTGTATTTATAGTATAATTCAAAGTAAAAGAATCAGAAAATTAATTATACATTAATCATAGATCATAGCTGAGCTTTGCAGCTACATTAAACATAACAGTGTCAAATTTTTCATTGCTTCAAGAGAGGATAAGAAGAAAACAATTACTCACAAAAACTGATATGATTAAATAAGAAAATTATTGATGGCTTCCTGTTGGAGATTTTTTGTTAAATAACTATTTATTGCTATTAAAATGAGTAACTAGAAGTTAAAATTAACTCTCTTGTAAGTACGGAAGCACACACAGTACAGACGTTTTTTTATTTTGCCTTTATTATACTTTGCTGTCTTAAACTGGATTCAAGTTTTGCTTCGCGTCAGAATGTGTGATTATTGCAATATATAAAGTAAAGACATTTTAGTGGTGAATTTTTAAAATAATACCCTAATTATTATTATTCAAAAATTATGATTAGGATTCTGAACGGACATCACCACGTTGTCTGCAATGTAGCTACGTTGATCGGTTATTATGAAGTAAAGCTAAACCTCAGTCAAGTTTAAGCAGCAAGGTATCACAAAGGCAGAAAAATAAAAGTAAACACTTTTTTTTTCATATTGACTCAAATCAATTCACTATTTGTAGTTTTCTAGCATTGTTTCTGCTCGTAGAGGATTTTCAAAATCATTGTAGTTTACCTTAAAAAAAACTTTCTTAAATTGTTTAGAGAAAACAAATAAAAAATTTTAAACTTTTAAGCGGAAACAAAATCTTTTAAACTACATACAAAAACTGTTTCTTCAAAGCTCTAAAGGAGTTTTAGAATTACGTGTTACATTTTAAATATGTAGAAATCGTCTTATATTAGCTATGTAAAATTTATAATTGTGCGCGCAATCTCGATTTCGTCCCATAACGTTTTAAGTCCGACTAGGGTAGTTTTTCTGTTAAGTAAAATATTAGATTACAAAGAGGCCTCAAAATAACTTATTGTACCGTCATGTTCCAATATTTTAAAGCATTCAAGTAATCCATGTGCCAGTTATTTCCTTACTTGTGCGATTTACTTATGAAATTCAGTGACGAGTGCAAATCCCTTTCAACACAAAGTAATGGGAAACAGTGATTACAAAGGTTATAGTAGATATTCATTTTTGATAGCTAATTTTAGTTAATTTAGCCTTAATCATTTTTCTGATGCTAATAATGATTAGTAATTATGCTCTGAAGAATTAAAGCATTCCTTCCGCGTTTTAGTTTATACTGCTTTGGAAGTCCATATCATACTGTTGATGATCTTGCGTCATTTCAAATCTTATTATTTGATACTCACTACCAGCTTTGTGTGGATTTAAATTTTGTGATTGCCAGAGTAACTCAACAACGTATCGTTGACCTCAAATGGAAAGTTTCACAAGTCATATTTGATTTACCTCTCGCTTGAAACTTCACAGCAATGAAAGGGTTCCATGCAAAGTGTGAGCACTATCATTCACCCTATATTCAGTATATGATTTGCTATTTAATCTTCAGAATGGAACGTGAATATCTGGAAAAGCCTAAAGCAAGTTCTGAAGTGAGAATATTCTTTGGACAGATGAATGATTTAATTCTGATTGAATTCGTTGTTAAAGTTGACTTACTGGACACGTTGTCTACAAATGCGTATTGGAACATTCTACTGAAATAAGTGTACAGATGTGCATAAGATGGGCTTCGTATGATTCTTCATTTTTATTTAATAACGAGCATAATAACGATAGGTTTGTATGATCATGGCTGAATTACACGACCAATTCATCGGAATTGAACTCTCCCTAATGCCGATTTCTATGAGCATGATAACATTCACCACTGGGTCAGAAAAGTAATTCTGCCCTCATTACTCTGCTGAAACGTTCCGAAAAATTATCGTCTAAGTAAGCTCACCTGGTGTGCATTATTAACACTTTTACAGTACCGAATAATCCCGTCAAACTTTTTCAAGTCGAATCTCAGCACGCTGTAGAGATTTATTTTTTATTTTTTGTAAAATATGACTGAAGGATAACTGAAGTTATGAATGTATTCAAATTTCTTTAATTTAGCACAACTGCTTATTACTCAGGATATAGCGCAGTAGTTTTGCTGTAAACGACTTCATAGGAAGTTTTTCGCTATTCAAATAATAATTCGCGCACAACTAACTGAGAGAAATTTTTTAGTGCGAAGCTTCAAATGTCAACTACGAGCAAACGATCGTGAATTACAGCCAGTAAAGCATTTTTCAAAATTTGTGCAGGTTCATTCATTATGAACGAAAGAGAATAATTTAAAACTTGTTTAAATTGACTTCAATATGTTTGCCAGCTATTTTGCGAATTTAATTTCTATAAAATATCATCTCTTTTGATACGAAGTGATGTACGGTGAAAAGCATTTTCACATTTGAACCTCATGGTTTTTTGAAACAGGGAACAAGTTAATTAACAAACCCTGAGCAGGAACTGGAAGAAATACAAGTACTTTTGAATTATTCCCGATGTGTTAATTGACTTGATTTTTGAGCGACCGGTCAAAAGCAACTTGCACCAGAGATTTTGATATTTATTTTGTTATCCTACGAAACAATAGGATATCTCTGAATTAATTAACTTCACCTATCATGTTGCTTTGATTTTTATATCAGTTGCATGCAGATGTTTAGCTGAACTTTTAGATGTCTCGTAAATCAATGGCTGCTGAAAATTACTTCCTGTTCTATGTTCTGATAAATTGAAAAGAGTGTAGAGTTGTCGATAGATTAATTGTATGAATTACCTATTAGTGTCATTTATTATCCAACTTGCTGTTCAATATTAGTCTCAAAACCGAAGTTTGCGTACTTTTGAGTACTGGAGTATGGATATTGAGTACTGGAGCATGAATATTGAGTAATGGAGAATGAATATTGAGTAATGGAGAATTGATATTGAGTAGTGGAGTATGAATGTTGATTACTGGAGCATGAATATTGAGCACTGTAGCATGAATATTGAGTAATGGAGAATTAATATTGAGTAGTGGAGTATGAATGTGGAGTACTGGAGCATCAATATCGAGTACCGGAGTGTAAATAACTTACGTAGCACTGCACGTACAGAATGGAGACGTGAATGTATCGCAATAGTTTTCACTTACATTCATGCAGTCAGGTTTCCGCACTATAAAATTTTTCTAAAATTTTGCCTTGTTGCTTACTACTCGAGAGAAAGCTGTCTAATCAAATATACATTACGTCTGTATTTAAAATACAAAAAACATTTAATTGTCATTTTCTATTTCCTCTGTTTTCGTAAATTTTAATTTAGCTTACCGAGAAACTCGTCATTGTTCACTTAGCAATCGTTACTCACATTTTCCTCGATCAGTCTGATTTTCTGGCAGCTGATTGGGCTCCGTTTTTATCAATCTTCCGACAAATGTACTCAATATTTTCTCTGGTGAAAGTCGGTAATCATGGCTGAGCAGTAGCGTACGAGGCACCTGCATGGTCGGTGTGCACTCTAGTCCGCACTTCTTTTATTCGCTCGGAAACTCTGTCTTCGATGTCAACACAACCGGTTATTTTACGGCCCAGTGCGGGCTCTTTTACGCCTCGTCGAGGGCTAAAAGTTGTGCATTGCTACTGTTTGGAACTGCAGGGCATAGCAGCGCAAACGCATCCTGACACTTTTACTTTGCGTGGCAATCATACATTGGCCTCCAGGCCGAGCTTTTGTGTTGAGTACGTCCTTCCGAAGGCTATTTATTCCACGCCTTTTCATACCTGTTGATGATCTGTAACTTTGATGGAAACTAAAATTGTTTTTCAGCCAGCAGAAATGAGTTGACAGTGGGGTGTCTGGATTTTTCAATATATATGGCTTCTATGAAATGTCTCACACAGATTAATGTTTTTCTTATAGATATCAAACCAATTAATTGCGTTTTAATCGATATTCTACGTTTTTTCCATGTATAAAAACCATTGCATAACGTTATCTTGCTATTGCAAGATTTTTATTCGGGTATTTTTTTTTCATTTACAGGATGTAAACCTTTCTGTTCTTATTTCAGCTGAGAGGTGCTCTAAATTAAAATTTAGGTCTTGTCATGATTGGCAAACGTAAAAGGAGCGAAAATGCCTAATAGTTAATGGATGTTCAACGGAAATATTACGCATGATTTCTCGGAGGTTTAACCGAACTTTGGCATCCCGTTTATCACAATTACAGGGTCTTCGAGTGCAGTCTACCGCAACACTCACAATTACCAGGAAGAAAAAGAAATATTACATTTCAGTTGCTCGCCAGCTGTCGTGTGGGAAGGCTGTAAAAGTGTCGGGTGCCGCGTTCAGTGAAGCGTCCGAAGTAGATGGCAGAGAAACATGCTATGATATTCAATGAATACCGTTAGCGATAGTGACTCATTCAACTCGAGTTTATATGCTGATGACATTTTAGGTGCTTTCGATGATCCAGATTTGAGCACTATGAGATATTTCAAAGTAATTACATATTGTTTTAAAATAGAACTATTATAATCCCAAGACCTATTTCTCCCAAGAAAACTGTAAATAAGTGAGATATTCCAGTGCAAACAGATAACCTACGCTCGTAAAGTGATTTCAAAAGACTGTGTTAGATGAGAAAGATCAATTTTAAACGTTAGCGTTCATACGATAAAAGTGAAATTTTTATCAGGAATGTTGTATGTTATTTAGCTGTGAGCAGTAGCCTAGGAAAAGCTAACTATACATTTATTTCTTCTTCAAATTTGTAGCGAACACATAGCGGAAATTTGCTTTGGCAAGTGTTTCCTGCCTCTTTAATTTTTTAGTGGTGATGTGAGTGAACAACGAGCTCATAAATTCCAAAGCACGAGCACATGAATCTTTAAAATGAAATTAAATCATTCAGTAATGAAGAGCTCATCATCTGCGTTATAATTAATTGCACCTCATAGCACAACAGAATTTTGAGTCAACGTAGAGAATGCGTCGTTTCTGGTAGAAGTGAGATAACTCTCGAAAAACTCATCCAATTCTCGAGTCTGTGGTGTTCATGCATTATATAGGCTTACAAATAAGTGTATCATTTTGGTATGAGCGCCTCCAATTCAAACAGGGAAATTTTAAAATGAGTTATCTGCAGCAAGACTCATGACTTTCTTTTCGTGTTCTTCCCTGCTGTTTCCTTTCTAGTTTTCGTTGATTGAAGGTACTCGAATGATTATCTCTCATGATTAAAAAAATTTCACGTTATTCAACATGCAACAGCCTGAGGTGTTATTTACCTCGGGAGATTGATCTTTTCGTGGAGGTTCTCCAGTCAGCCGACAATGCGGGCTGGTTCTCGACAATCGCATCCATATCGTTACGCCATTGTGTGGTATATCTTTGGTCCAAGACCGTATTGAGAATTCTAAACGTACTTTTCTCAAAATATTCGAGTCACTTCGTAGAAATGAAAAAAGTTGTGAGAGCGGATTTACGTTGCCAATCAAATTTTCAATAGGTTTAAACTCACACAATGGAATGGAAAATTTCGCCCATTTTTTCAAACTATTATATTCAAGATGCATGAGATTTTAGGAATATTTTCGTTGATTTCGAGGAATGAGCAGTACTCTTCTACGGCGCATAAAGGTTGTAAATGTCTATTTTGGATCCCACCACAGCAGTAGAGCACCACGCTGCTGTGCCAAGGTGTGCAGTGAGGCTTGTCGCTGCCAACATCGGGCAATGCAGCTTCTTGGCAGCTCGCTGCCACACGTGCGGCTGCAATGTTCAATGTGTCACCTCTTGCTTCGTAACTTAGGTCAACTGAAATTATATTAAATTAACACATAAATATTTCAATGCTTACAATAGAACTTGCATCGTTACGATGCTCTGAGTCGTAAGGGTACTTGAGATTTGAGGGTCCGTTTAATTAATTGAGTCGCAGGATAATTGAAAAAACGCAGTAGATTTTGTGCCGCTGAGCTTGCAACACGTCTTTTGAAAAATACAGGCTGTAGTTTGTTGTTTACTATCCGCAGGCATCAACTCATAGAGTAAGCGAATTTTCAAATATTATGTCTTTCATTCATTGCCTGTACTGACAGTTGATTTAACCACGACAGCTTTCTATCCCGGTGTGAATAATTTAAATTCGATGTATTTAATAAGCATTCGTACGAAACGAGAGATATTTTTTCAGAAGCCTGACTTCCATGGCCGATCTTTTTCATAAACAGCAAAGATTGGTAGATAAAATTTTGAACTTCTACGAAATTCAGCGTTTCATAGTTTTTTCTCATCTCTGGCAGGATTAATTTGAATATTATAATTAAATTGCACAGAGTTAAAACAGGAAGTTCATAGTCGCTCGAAGAAAATAGGAATTCGTAGATTTGCCGCGAGTTCGCTGATTGCTTGACGCCCGATAAGATATGGATTAGATGACCTGCTCAGAATTCGATAAGAATAAACGTGTTGCTTAGTGTGGTGTGCGAACTCAGGTATTGAAAGATTTCTTACTTAACTTAGTTCTGGTTAACATAAAAAAATGCACTCCTCTCTTTCTGTCTTATAGCTTTCTGTATATTAGAAATATACGGTTCAAATGACTGTTAGCGAGTATTTGAATGACGAGTGAAAATGGGTCGAAATAAGCGTAAACGTAGTAGCAGTGGCACAAAACAAAGTGCGAATCAACAGTTGCAAGAACCTGACAAAAAAGAAAAACAAGCCAAAAGTCAGCACACAGCGAATTTGAAACACATTGTTTCAAAACCGGAAAAAGAACGATCAGGGAATAATGAAGCAAAGAGTTGTAAACCCAATTCAGATTTCTCTTCGACCCCACCTTTATCCAATGTGATCGTTTGTTGTGAGCAAATAAACTCAAATTCATCAGATGCTGCCAATTATGATTCAAGAAGCGATCCCTTATTGAAAGTTGCCACTCAAGTAACTGAGGAAACCAACCAGAGGTTTGATTCCTTGTCTTTAAATGCCGGCCAAAGGCAGGACGACGGAGCTACTACTAAGGGAGTGAATTATCAGACAGGTGATCTAAACCTTGAATTTGAAACCGAAAGTCAGTCTCCTGCGATTGAATCAATAAACATTATTCGAACGAGAAAACCTGAAGATACGTGCTTGGAGCAACAAAATGTTCCCAAGAATGCGCAGCAACCAGCAGTGACACACTCCGAAAATTTGGCAGCTTTAGGAGAATCCAAAGCTCATGAAGAAATCGTAGAGTCTAAAGTTCAAGAAAGTTGTACGGATGAAGAAGGTGGAATATTTAGCAATGCTATCACCAAGTTTGACCACAACGATAATATCGCCTCGAGTGACTTGTCACAGCAACTCAAATGTGATCCGGGCGAAAATTTGACACAAGAAGAATTCAACGATTTACAGTGTGTACAAAAGGTAAGAAATGAACTTCAAAGTTAATCTCATCATATTATATTTTGGTACCGATTATGAACTGAGAAATAATCACTTAATTAAGAAGCAACAAAAATAACTGGGTTTGAATTGTCGTTCACTGATTCATGCTGTTGAGAAAATGTCAGAATGTGTACAAACGTAAACTTCTATCCTCTTTACTCAAATGCTCTTACTTTTTTAACATCCAAGGATTTTAGCACCAAAATTCATGCAGATGAATTCGTGGCATGCGGAGTACACAGATTATTTTTTATATATTGAACAATTAGGATTCGTAACACTAGAAATGCACTGCACGCGAGAGATATATACGCTAGGCGATGTGACACCTATTGAGTACGATGAGTAGTGCAACATGTGAGTGCAGCACTAAGTGACGTATTCAGTTACACGGGACTTTCATTGCCGCTCTGCAGTGCAATTTCAGCGCAATTGTTGTCTTATTGTGTGCCCATGCTTTTATTGTACAGTGAATACCACTAACTTACATTGTCTGTGCTTGTATGCATGAGAATCTAAAACTCCACGTTCTCAAATACATTAATTTAAATTTTTATTCCACGTGTGGTTTCATGCTAGTCCGATATTGATTTCAGGCTGGCTTTCAGCTATTATCATGAGCTGGTATATAACAGGATTTTATGGCTACCATTTAAGCAGTAATCTAGCTTATTATTCATGCTCTACATTTACTTGTGTTGGATACCGTTGTCGAGAACATTTTATTTACATTAGGGTTATGTTATTTCATTAAATAGTGAAGGATTTTCACTTCAGCCTTTAATAAATAAAATGGCACAGTTTCAGTTTTACAGTCTAAATTTTAGTCCTTACGATAGGCAAATCTCAGAAACAATGTATTCAATGAAACTAAGAAGAATACATGAAATTCATGCAATTAATCAATGGCACATGCGTCATGAATAAGAGTAAGATAAAAAAGAATGACTTCCCTGGAAGAAATAAATATTTGACAATTTTTTTCTTCAAATTAGTAGCTCTGAGAGCTTTCCTTACTTGAAGCAAAGGTTGCAACTGGCACTTCTATCCGGTTGCTTCTTCGTTCGTGCCTCAGGAGGGCTGGCTTGCGTGCAATAGCATTGATTATCGCATTATGCGCATTTGTGACATCAAAGGGCTCAAATTTGATTGCTGTTCTTTGCAATATTTACCAGCAACGAATGCAAGACTGTAACATTGAGTATGTATGTTCCCCATTTCTGCCAGCCGCTTTCGTCGTGCAGCCATTTTCCTTTTCTAGGTCAGTTATTATGCTCTTTCGGTCTGGTGCATGTTACGTCATTAAATTTGTATAGAATACATTGATCTCAATGAGTGATCATTTATGTATACTTAGCTAATTTTCAAGTCTTTTCAAAAATAATTTTTCAAATCGTTTTGTTTTTCTCTGCATGACATTAGCAGTTTTTCTCATTGTTTTACTTTATGATTTTTGAGTTTTCGCTTCCTGCTTTAAACCACGCTAAAGGTTTTCCTTTCATTTTTTTAATGGCCAGCGACGGCCTCTTGACAGTTACTTTCACACCGAAGACGCACGGTGTCTGTGCTTTGAGAAGCAAGCATTTTAATTGCTTTCTGAAAGGGTGAGGTCTGAGTTCCGTAGGGAACTCCCCGCACTAATGGCCTACCCTCGCTGCGCCTGGGCTGCCCTCTTCACCCTAATTGTTCAAGCATAGGTCACACGAAATTCTTTTCAAAAAATCGCGTGGAGCATAACGGAAAGCTGGTAGATAAAGGTGAGATGATTTGCGAGAACCTCCATTTCTATGAACATCGTGCGTGAAATGTTTTTGAATAGGTCGACACTTTAATTGGAGAGATTGAACTACGTTGATGATGTACATTTCATTAAGACAGCTTTGCGTAATAATAATGTTGCTCTCATTTATTTCAGAGTTGTGTGGATTTTTTAGCTAAGTAAATTCACAATGATGATTTTGATCAATTTTCAAAAAATTTCTGAAAACTTTTTGAGCCTTATTTCAATATTGACTATGCTCCTGGGAGTTAAAGAGAAAGCTAAATTTAATAAAAGGCTAGGAATTCACCATAATATGCGGAGATGAAAGCAATAAAACCAAAACATACTTGGAAAGGAAATCTGTCGTTGGACTATTTTCAGAGGAAAGCCTTCAAGAAATAGATTTGTCTAGTAGACACGCACTGACCTTAAAACTTTTGGGCCAGAACTGTTAACACGATTCTAAAATCTTAAATTTATTTATTTTCATAAATATGCGAAATGACTTTTTGATCGGTAATGTCATCATTAATTATTTTTTAAGATACTTTTTCTCTATTTCAAACTTATATGATACGAATATTAGGTCATGCACGTTTATTTTCAAAGTATGAACCCCGTTTCTTTTTGTAGAAATGAAATAATTTTATTCTGTGTGTACAACATCGAAGGTAGCTGGGTAAACTTTTCGTTTTTTTAATGCAGCTTTTCTTAAGAAATTCAAATCGGTATCAAATTTTGAAAAAGGAAAAAACAATAAAGAAATATTCGGTGCTCACACTAATTCTTGCAAAAAATTTCAAAAGCATCCGCCCATCTCTCAGAGTCGTTAAATTTGTAAATATCTCAAGCGACTACGAACAAGTTGACCGACTCCGTGCCCACTGGTACTCTAGGTGTCATTGACGCGAATGGCCTTCCAACGAAGTAGAAGTAGAGCTTTGAGAATAGCTTATCTGCACTTTCGTTTCCTTTTTTTGGCAATAGCATATGTTGTACGTGATCTCTTTCGTCGATTTCTTATTGGATAATCATCTAAAATATTGTGTAGACGAACAATACTGTATTTCTTCCTACATTTTTGTGAAGTTTAATCTGTGAGCATCGATGCCATTTTGTCCTTCCGCTTCAACATCTGGTTCCTATGTGAAACATTTTCGACGAGTCACGTTCACGGAACCAAAAGTTGGTATTATTATGTTCGATGCTGTTTTTGTGGAAACAACGCACGCAGTCGTGTAACGATCAGACAACATTGAAATAATATGTAATGAAATGCGCGCACTTGTAGGCTTAGAGATAAAATACCACTTTTTATGTGTAATTTTACATAAAGGCATGAAGCATGACGGTTTTATCAAGCACCAGATACTGAACTAACGATGTATATATATGCTACCGAATATCGTTCGTTAAAGAGTACTGGTGTGAATGTGACGTGACACTGACGTGACAAGCATCACTCTGACATGATGTACCGCACGCATCACTGACGCATCGCACAGAATTACGTATCACCACTCATCAAGTGATACGACGGGCGTAGCTACTCCATGTTCTGGATCAGACGTTGCTGTATCAGCGATCCCAGTGCATTCTGTTGACCGTTCTGCTCTCGCTCAATTAGTGCGTTCAGTTCCGCAATTGCAGCTGCACCTCTTTTCAGCTGCATGCTGAATTGCACGTACCTCACTGTTGCGCCTAGCTCTTCTTGTTTCGATTGTGCACTTTTCTTTACTTCTTGACACTCGCTGTTGGCAAAGTTGTAATGCGCGTAGAGATGCCACTGCAGCGCTCGTCGCTTCGGTGAGGATCGTAGCACCTTAATTCCTTTTCTTGCTTATAATGCTGCCCATTCTTTTACTGCAACATTTTTTGAAGTTTCTTGAGTACATTTCTTTTCACCATTGTATTTTGCTGACCATCGTTTCTGCTTGCATAACCTTATCCTCAAAATATACAGCTTTAGATATATAACTGAATATATAAGTTAGATACATTCATCTTTAATGGTGCTGTTACCGCTCCTGTCACTGCTGCTGCTCCTGTCACTACTGCTGCTCCTGTCACTACTGCTGCTCCTGTCACTACTGCTGCTCCTGTCACTGCTGCTGCTCCTGTCACTACTGCTGCTCCTGACAAAACTAAATGTTCCAACATCAACGGAAAACACCAAAATGAATTGAAAAATTCCACTCGATTGCTCGCTTTTTCAAGA
>JACJUY010000138.1:0-46136 GCA_014220935.1 Platorchestia sp. MABIK
GGTGTTTTAAAATCCAATGTATCGACGTTTCATGTTTGTACTTTATTGGAAATAAATGTTTTTCTTTCTTACGTATGCCCTCCTACCCCATGCGCCTCAGAGGCATTCAGCGGTCGGCCCTTCAGGCACAATGTTACTATCGTTTGATGGTAACACCTATCGTTTCGTTATAGTAGCTAGCTCAGAGGTAACTTTGAAAACTCGTACACATCACCAACTTTGTAGGGAGGAGTACAGTGACTAACTTTGTTACTTCCTCGGTAGTACTTTTGTTGTTATGAGGAGCTAATTTTAGGAGGGAAGTCAAAAGATGGAGCTCTACTGAACGAGCGCTTGAGGTTATGATAATTGTAATCCTAGGGTTGCGATGAAGAATGGAAGTACGAAGAAACCATGAAATCTTTTAGGAAGGGCAATACTGAGCGGAGAAAACTGATCATAATAGAGCAGAAAAAAATTTATTCAGGAGAAAGTTTAAAAAAATTAATGAACAACATTGCCCTTCTTCATGATTGTAGAGAAATTCCTTGCCAAACGCTTTTCACTCACAGGCACCAGCGTAGGAACCGGGAACGAGAGACGCCTGTGGGTGATTGATGGCTACTGACATGGGGCACAAGACCAGTCACGAATTTAACGTAACACTGCTGAGAAAACTTTATTTGAAATCCATTGAAGTGTTTCTAGGTTCTGCTTGTGGCTAACAGAGAACTAACTGGATAAGGTATGGAGGCAGATTGTAGATTTTCAGCATAATTATGCTGAAAATATTACATTACATTTGGTCTTCTTGGCTATTTAAATAGCTTAGGAGCCAAATGTAATGCTTATCTCGTTCATTGATCCTTGAAACGTTGGGTGCGATGTGAACCACCGGTATACGCACAGGGGATTTTCATAATACTGCTGACTGACCAGTAGCCACAAACTCAATTTTCATAAGCACTCAATCAAAACTAAATGAAGGCGCGATGCAGTTAATGTTTGCTATTTTCAAAATTGCTTACTACAATTGACTTGAAATACGAGTCGAATATTGAACTTCAGTATAACCCATCTAGGTAAACCTGTTGGAAGGCGATGAAAATCGGTGCAAATGGGTCTCAAAGCTTAGCCGTTTACTTAAGCATCAGAAATTACAAGAGTATTACCACAGATCTTTCTTTTACAAAAACGCGTAAGAGTTTAAAGCGTTGTCTAACCCCCAAGACAAATCCCGACTTTTCAATTTTGAATTCTAATAATTTTGCCCAGCACCAGCTGAACGTTTCTTTGCATTAAACATGTGCTTAAGACGTCTCGAAGATTTTGCCCGGCACGCGGATTTATGTGTTCCGCGCGGATTAAGTTGCGGGTCTTGCCAGTCCGACTCTCTAGATTTATGGCACCGAATTATTCACACGAATTTTCTTGCTTTCCAATTCGTAGCTTTCACCGAAATGATCCCAATTTTGTGCTGCAGCGAGGCGGTGGTGAAAAACCAAGCTGGAAAATTGACTGGAGTTGATTCTGTCCTTTCCGATATGTCTTGGCGTAACCAGTGGGAGTTTTGGGTGGACGTGCATTGTTTGAGGTAGTTATGCATTACTTATTGACTTTTACTAGCTCATTGTAGTGGTACGCAGCTCGTCGTTTTCACTTGATTGTATTAATAATTGAAATATTTCAAACTAATATAAAATCGTTTAAATAAAATCGACCTGCGTACAACTTCGTAGGGATGGGTCTTATTCACTCTGCTAAATGTAGTTTGAAGAAATGACAATTTCTTTCAAGTCCTAAGTCACTTTGAGATTTAAGCAATAATCCTACATCTCACGTTCACTTTTAAAGCCTGTTCCTGAATTATCATTTCCCAATGACGACGTTGCGCGCATGACAGTTGCGATTATGAATTAAGCTTTCACTTTGCATAATGATGAACCTCGTCAATAAAGAATTAAACTTGGACCTTAAAAGTGCTGAATGAAGAATTCGCTTTTTAACAGATTCTCTTGAGAGGAGACGACATTGTATACATTTAATTAAGAAAAAACTATTAACGCCAAGAGAAATTGCAGTTTTTATAGTATTTCAGAATCATTCCAGGAAATAAATCCTGAAAATTGAGCCCGGACGTAGGACATAAATCACATGTACAGAACTCGTTACACATACGACCATAATTTTGCGCTGTGTTCACAATTCAGAGAATCTAAACTTATGTGTAAAGTTTTTTAATGAATTTACATGTTCGTTAGATGTTGATACCAAAAGACGATGGTACGGATTTTAAAACATAGAGGAGCACTTGACCAAGATAAATGCTGCCAGCTGCACCGATACAAAGATGTATGTTTGAAAATTCAACTCCAGGCCAGTACCTTAATTAAAAATTGAATTAGCTGCTGTTCATATTTTTTTATTAACACACGTCGTGCTCACTCGCGTAACAAGAAAAACCAGTATTGTGTGATAAATGCATGAACGTTTGGCAGCATGCTCGTTATTACACAAATTGTTGTTTACATTCGTTAATTTTGAAACATTTCAAGCTGTTTTACTCGCTGCAAAATCAGTGCGCAGTTCTACCTCATACAAGTTCTTCTTCGCAGTTTTCACTAAGTTTGAAATATATAGAGTTTGGATATAGATATAAGTGGTTTAGTTTTTGGAAAGTCAAATTATAAATAAAACTGTCAAGATACACGGCTTTAATGAAACCAGTATTTCATTTATGATGGTCAATGAATGATAACTTTTGGAACGTTTCGACCTCCAGGGTCATTATCAACGGTAAAAATTGTAAGAAAAAATTAGTCAAGTGTCAAATTTATGTCAAATACATCATTCATCGAAGAAGAAAAGCAAAAAACCCAAGAAATAAAAACAAAATAAAATGTTCAGTATCAATATTACATTAGTTGTAAAGGGAAAGCTGATTGAATATCGTTAAAAATCGGTTTTTCTTTTAAAATGTGAAGAGATTCTAAAATGCGGAGGTTTATTTGGTTTGATGCAGAAGAAATTACTCTAAAATCACTTAATCTAACAAGACTACAGCACTTCTCTGCATGAGAGCGGACTGAAGAGTGAGAAGGTGTGGAAAGTAACTGATTAGTTTTAAAACTCCTGCGGTCATGCTCTGCAACATGAATACTGAGGGTTCGAGTAGTATTGCCCACGTACTCAGACGCACACTGTGCGCAACTATATTTGTAAATTACAAATGAGACCATACCTTCAAGAGTTTTATCTTTATAACTGAAATATGATCCTTTTTTATGAGTATTGGTTAACACTAATTCAAAATCAATCTGCGGGAAGTGTTTCCAAAGAAGAATAACGAGATCTTTTTAAGTTTCTCCGATTGTTGACCAAAGAACGGAAACGAGAAGAAAATTTCATTTTAGAGGCTGTAGGTAGCGTTACATCGGTAAAAAATTTTCTGTTCAAAAAGGTTTTAACACAAGAACCTACTAACAGTGATAGACAGCCGTTGTTACTAACAAAAACCTTTATAATTCAAATTCCTTATGGATAGCGTCAAGTGAAGAATACTCACAATAAGCCATGGGCAACAAAGTTTTAAAGCTATTTAGTTTTGAGGAGAATGTACAATAACTGAAAAAACTAATTCCTAACCCGGTAAATGTTTTCTTACGGAAAAAAAACTTTGAAATCTTCCACCTTTGCGCGTTATAGCTGCGTCTAAAATGAGAGACTATTCTTCTTTTCCGACTCCACAGTAAATTTATTGTTGGGGTGACGCGAATTTGAAAATTTCGGAAATAAATTGCATTGGGAACTATTTCTGAACATCAAAAGAGTATCATCAAAATGACGGTTATAAAACACAGGCCTAAAATCTACAGGACAAGAATCTCACCTCCGATGTTCATGACAGCACATAAAAATATTTGCGAATGTAGGTCTCAATGGAAGACTCATTCCGAATCCTTCAATTTGCTGATAATATTTATTGTGAAACATAAAAAACGAATTTAAGATGAACGGTATAAGCCGGGATTTAAACAACGATTTGGTTCGGCCAATGACAGATTCAATACTAGTAAATAAATAATCTAAGCAAATGTCAAGAGTTTCATGCAGTGGTATGTTGGTGAAAAGACTATATCTAAAAAACAAAAATAGCTCGTTGACGTTTTCTTAGGATGTTACTTCGTCGACAAAGGATTTTGAATGTTGCTCAGTATAAGCATTACATGTAAACGGAACTAAAATAGGGACTAAGAACTTTGCAATGTTGAAACTAGAAGTCTTGTAGACGGCAAAGATTAGACGTAACGGGATATCCAATTAAAGTTAGGTTTATGAATTTTTTGGCAATCCATATAAGATGCCAGAACTAGATGCAAGGACCAGAAACACATTATCATTCTTCTTTCGAAACATTTCCCACAGATTGATTTTAAATTAGTCGTAGTCAATACGTATAAAATTGGATCATATTTCAATTATAAAGATAAAACTCCTGAAGGCATGGTCTTATCTGTTATTTACAAATATAGTTGCGCACAGTGTGCGTCTGAGTACGTGGGCTCGACTACTCGAGCCCTTAGTATTTGTGTTGCAGAGCATGCCAGCAAGAGTTTTAGAACCAATCAGTTACTTTCCCACCTTCTCACTCTTCAGTCCTCCCTCATGCAGAGAAGTGCGACATTCCTGTTAGATTAGGCAATTTTAGAGTAGTTTTTTCTGCATCAAACCAAATAAACCTCCGCATTTTAGAATCTCTTCACATTTTAAAAGAAAAATCAGTTTTCAAAGATATTCAATCAGCTTTCCCTCTACAACTATTGTAATAATAATACTGAATATTAGAATGTCCCAAGAAACCGAAGTGAATCGGACACACTCCAGCACTTGTTGCCCTTGTTTCCTGTCGTGAGAAGTTGAAACAGGAAAATTTTCAGCTTCCCATCTCGTCTTTCACTGGTCGCGCACTTCATTCAGTTTTCTGCTGGGCGTCAGGTTGTGCAGCGGTCACTGGCATAGCGTGCAGCGCTCAGTGTTGTAAGGGCATTAAATGAGTTCTATTTTACAATAACAAATATTTTTCTTGTTTCATGAACTCCTTCCTAAGCTTACCTTTTCTGTGCACCTTGTGCAATGTGCATAGATTCCGCGTTCCCTCAACTACATACCAAATGGCGCGTTCATCCTTCCCCTCTTTTGAACATCTTTGTCGTGATAGAGGGAGGCTAAAACTTTCTTATATTATAATAATGATTATGCTTCCCTAGGATAAACTGAGCTCGCTTATCGTAGATACTTGCGAATCAGACTTCTGTCACGATTTATCAAATTTTTGTTAGCTTGTTTGCTCTTTGTTTTTTCACCGGACTTATTGCGGAAATTCAGCTTTCACTCACCGCCTTTCGCCGTACTCAGCAATCGGAACTTTGCCCGAGCTGGGACCAAAATCAACGATCAACTAACACCAAATTAACCCTTATGGCGTGTGAAACACGATCTAAGGGAGTTGTATGGCTACTCAAGAAGTCCCCTACATCGTCATTTCTGGGGAATCGTCTTCCGTCGATAGGCGAGGTTCTCCAGGTGTTTTTGTTCCATCACAAGATCCAGAAGGAGGTTCTTGTTGCAGCAGCTTCTACAGCTGAGAAGGTCATGGAAGTGTGGCGACGTCCGAACATTCCGACGTCGGATGTGTCGTGGGTGAAGAAGAAGATCCTCAAATTGTACAAGGAACACGGCACCTTGGCAAAATCCAAGTCACGAAAAACCGAGAAGGAATAAATGAAGAGATGCATCTTCAGAGACAGCCTCGACGATATGTTCGACATCGCGCATTCGAAGGCAATGGAAGCGAAGATCCCCGAGGAAGACAAGGCATTCTTGGCGGCTCAGAGGGAGGACCGACAGAGCTGCTTCATGGCTGGCGTGGACGAGAAGCTGAAACAAGCGACTGAGGAGAAGAGACGTAAGAAACAAAGGATGGAGGAGATGAAGAAGAAGGACGCAGCTGTTTCGTTATCCAATGTTGATCGTAACGGGGCTGTAGCGTCTTCTACTTCATCCTCATCAGCCAACGAAGACACGGAGGACGATTTCAAATCACTGACACCAGCTACATCTCAACGCCGTCGACTTCCCCAGGACAACACGTCACCAAAGAGCCGACCCTTGCTTGGGAGCGTGACAATCTGTCTGTCCGTGGTGCAACATCCTCCTACGCCGCTGCTGCAATGAGCAAAAAACATATGATTGATGCATTTAACCTAAATTTAACATTTTACGAGTTTTTCCTACTCGCTTTCAGGTTGTTAATGACCCTGGAGGTCGAAACGTTCTAAATATATTGATTCAATTACTTTCCTAAATGAAATAAAGATTTAATTGAAGATGTGTATCTTGATACTTCTATTTACAATTGAAATAGAGTTTTTACTAGTATTTTAGTGAGATGAATTCATTTCATATTTTTCTCTGAAAATCAGGAAAATGTTTGGCCGAGTAAAATGAAAATATTACTGTTTCCAAAAGTGACATTAAAGCTTTCTTAGACGGAAGCGTTACGGTTCTTATTATATTTCACGTGTTTTTGTTATTATTTGGATCGCTTATTTAGAACATATTAGAAGTTACCGCAAAACCAGCACATGTTTGCTCAATGAAAATTTTTTTTAAAGTCCAAAGTCGATCGAGAGGAAGGCACGAGTTTCAGGTTAATTTTACCGATTTCTAGAAGCCCAGTAAAAGCTCTGAGCTGCGCAGATTTAATCCTTCTTTCTCTCTTCCTCGCGTGCTCTCTCTTCATCTAAAAACCACCGAAACTTAAAGTCATTGATTTGAAACTCGTCTTCTGAGCTTAGCAAGTGTTACAACCTAAAAGTGTCTCTTTTTTCTGTTCGTTTCTAATGATTTGCAATTTTACAATGACATCTTTCTTTGCAACAAGCTTTTCAGCTCCAGTTGCTGCGCTATCATTATAAACATGAACCATGACAATACAGTCCTTAAATAATCGCATGAGCTTCCTTTGACAATGAAGTAAACAATTGTGTTGTTTTTGCCAAATAATCAACTCGGTTTGGTGAAGTAACTTTATTCAGTGTTGAATAATTAGCCAATAGAAATTTTCATTTCAATCTTCAAAATAACTCCAATGGGAAAGTGTATGTATGACTGCAAACGCATTAACGCCATGTGAAAGGTATTATAGTGCTCGGTTTCCTCAACTTGAATGATGCATTAAGTTTGGTTTACTGGTGTGAGTTTTAATTTCACCTTGACGTTTGAAGTGCACATATACATAATTCCCTCACATATGAGAAATAATTTTTTGGTTTTCTTGAAACCTTTAGACAAAGTCAAATTATTTTTCCTTATTTGTTTTTAGGAAGCAACTGCATGGAAGGCTGCTAAAATGTTGAAGCTAGTATTTGTCTAGCTTCTCGAGCAAATAATTCTCTGCACCAAACGCCCATCAAAAGTAATATAGTTTTTTCTCAGCCTTCAGTGGATAAATCACTTTGTAAATCACCCACCAAAGCGAACTCAGTTTTCCCTCTGCCTCCAGAAGATGATTTACTCTGTAAACCACCCACCAAAGCAAAGTCACTCTTTTGCCTCCGGCAAATAATTTACTCCATCAGTATTTCAGCAAAACGAGGTCTGTTTTCGCTTTGCCTCCAGAAAATCATTCACTTCACCAATCCCTCTTCAAACGAAGTCAGTTTTTCCTCTGCCGCCAGCAAATAATTCACTTCACCAATCCCTCACCAAACGAAGACAGTTTTTTCCTCTGCCTCCAGCAAATAATTCACTTCACCAATCCCTCACCAAACGAAGTCAGTTTTTTTCTCTGCCTCCAGCAAATAATTCACATCACCAATCCATCACCAAACGAAGACAGTTTTTTCCTCTGCCTCCAGCAAATAATTCACTTCACCAATCCCTCACCAAACGAAGTCAGTTTTTCCTCTGCCTCCAGCAAATAATTCACTTCACCAATCCCTCACCAAACGAAGTCAGTTTTTCCTCTGCCTCCAGCAAATAATTCACTTCACCAATCCCTTCCAAAACGAAGTCAGTTTTTCCTCTGCATCGAGAAAATAATTCACTACACCAATCCCTTACCAAATGAAGGCTGTTTTTCCTCTGCCACCAGCAAATAATTCACTTCACCAATCCCTCACCAAATGAAGGCAGTTTTTCCTCTGCCTCCAGCAAATAATTCACTTCACCAATCCCTCACCAAACGAAGTCAGTTTTTCCTCTGCCTCCAGCAAATAATTCACTTCACCAATCCCTCACCAAACGAAGTCAGTTCCCTTGTATCAAAACACTCGCTTAAAATCCTCCCATGCTTCACTGTTGTGCCTGCGCCAATAATTGGCAGCGTTTTACGACCAGCCTCGTGCGCTGTGTTACTTCATGCAGTCGGCCTTTAAAGTCAAACACCGAAGCAAAATATTCTCGAATCTCCAACAAAAAACTTGGTCAAACTTCAGTGATATGTGTTGGTAGAGGCCTGTAAAAATGCGGCAGCCGTTCATTCGGTTTTGACGTCGGAGGAATATTTGTTTGCAATTTTTACATACGTTTACGAACAATAGTGCAATGTTTTTAAAGCAAGTATTTATTTGATGCAGACTAGAGGGGATGAAAGAATAGACCAAAATAGATTCTAGGACACGAGGACAAAACATTTTTCAATGAATTTTTTTTCAGGGGAGAAGAGAAATGCATTTATTATTTTCTTTTAGAATCTTTTTTCGATTCTAACACGTGTCTGTTCTGTTAGTTTCACACAAGCCATGGAGTGAGCTGAAGAAGTTCTAGATAGTTTAGTTGAAAAAAAACAATCATAGGATATATGATGGGCCGTACGAAATTTAAGTTCTAACTCGAAATGAAAACTTTATTCAGGTCAATAAAGAACACTGCGGTTTTACTCCAACTAAAATTGAAGTTATTCACATGGTATAGTTACCATGATGGCGGCCATATCCTCTCAACGTGACTTGCGGAGCTTTAGCGTGCGCTACAGGCCTGCTAAATTATCGCGCATGTGATGCGCTCTGAAATACGGTATTTGCGTCGTGCTGAAATAATTTTAACACGTTCATCGCGTATCAGGCAATATGTACACATGTGTACTACTATGTAAATTGCTCATTCACCTTACGGTGCAGATGAATGACGTTTCAAGTTTCGCGACCTTTTTAAAACATAACTGTTTTCATATGAGGTGAAATGTTATCGTGTAATTTTATTTTCATTTTTCTTAGGAAGGACTTGAATGTATTCAAGCAGTACAATTGATTTCCCTATTCTGCAACATACAACCTAACCAAACCGATTTTGAACAACCGCGGAAACACGGTGAACACGTTACAAATCCTTTTCAGCACAAATCAGGCTGCCAATTAGACCACAAATCAAACGAATCACACACTTTAATTAAAAAAATTAATTCACCATGCACCTAATGATCGACTGTTATCATTGACGACACGCATGCCCGCAAGACGGTCCGGTCACACATACGAGGTCGGGCGGAAAAAATGTCACATCTTCTGCGGAATGCTCATGGTACTGTCTGTAGGATCACGGGCATCCCTGCCACGAAGTAAAGAAACCGATGGCAAGTGACCAGCTGTAAAATGATGTCAGACGAGGGTATCAGGAAGCTACTTGCAACGAACACATCCACAGTTTGGAAATTTACTAATGCATTTAATTAGTATAAGTTTTTTAAAATTACACGGTTGCATTCATTGCATGGCTTAATTGCGATGCATTAACGGGAGTACTTTGGATTATGTTTCAATTATTTTATTTCAATTACGTGAGAGTGTTCAGCAAGAAACATTTTATTTCTCGCCCAAGACAGCGAGGAGATACACGCAGCGCTAGGTCGTTGGCTGTGGTACTAACAGAAGAAGACGACGACGAAGAAATTAAACAATTTATCCTTGAGCATCAGGTTGTGTAAGTAAGCACCTAGTTTTCGTACTTGTATGAGCATCAGGTTGTGTAAGTAAGCACCTAGTCTTCGTACTCGTATCTAAATTTGAAGGCTGAAATTCTAGCAATCCTTAAAACTTGAGTCTCTCCTCTCGCAAAGCTTCTAGTGCAAACGAGTAACCGTCTGCGTTGAAAAATACAACTGGACACGGTAGCATGGAATAATGCACCCTTATATTTTATTTCCATCTTAAAAGCGTAGTTAGTACTGGAGTTTTTTTTTACTAAGCAGAAGGGAATTTCTAGACCTTTTGCCATGCGCTTGTTCCCTGAATAATTGTCAGCCCGTTTAGGCAGTACTGACAGGCAGAATTCAAACATGTCATCTGAAGCAAGGTACATGCTTGTGTCAATTTTCTAGTTCACGTAAATCACAGTTTGTATCACGAGCTCATTACTAGTGCTGTTAAGAGTCAAATTTGTAATATATTAATTTATGCGTAAAAGCAGTCGATGCATGATTCGAGTACATACATGCAAATGGACCTTTTAAGATAAGCCATTTTTTCATTGAAGTTATTTCAGACTTGTGATTCATCCACTGTACTTTTAAAGAACGGAGAAAATATTTAACTGCAACAAGAGTGCCGTGGTCGTGTACTTAGGACGCGTGTTTCCCGATGTAAGAGAGTTTGGACTTTTCTGCACGTGAGTGATATTCCTCCGGCAAATGATGAACATAAAATTAAATTCTACTTAATGTGATTATCTACAATTGTAGGACTGCGTTGCAAAATCTTTGGTATCTAATTCCTTGTGCAGTTCGAGAATTTACGATGAAAATCTATGAAGCAGAATGCCTATCGAGTCAGCACGTTTTCAAACGCTTAACTCAAATTTTAAAAGAATCTGAGCAGAAACAATGCAATGACGGTCATTTTTAAGAATTTTGGAGTAATTGCTACATCATTTCATGCATCAATACCTACCTAGTAGGGTAAAAAACTCGCTGAATACCGTTACACCTCCAGAAACGAAGTCAGCTTTCTTGCCAATTCTACTGAGGAGAACTTATGCTGCCAGCTGTACCACTACGATGAAGTAAATTGTGTGAAAATCCAGCTCAGAACTGTTTTCTGCATCTACCGCACTGCATGCAACTTTCCAAGTTGACTGATCGATTAAGCCGTCAACACTACACACCGGGCCAATATGTGGCTTTTAGCAAATTGGCTGACAATATCTGGAAGCGATTCCATTAACTGCGCAGGTGACAAACTCAAAAAGGATTTCAGAGTGCCAAGCTTGGAGAGACGGATGATGGATGGCATATTCTTGGGACCAAAGACAAAAATTGAAACTACGAGGCGAAATTGTAAACTTGGATGGCAAACAGGGAGCGACAACAAAGGCATTTGGGTTCTCATACGTCATAAGGCTATTCTGAACTCTTGAATTTATATATAAAGAGCAGTTAAAAATTGTTTTTCTTTAATATGAATGTTGGGTAAATAATTATTGCTGAAGTTTACTGCACTCTAAACGACAGGTATCAAAGTGAAAGCCTCACGTATCAGGCACTAATAGTAATGCTTTTCTTCCCCGTATTTTGAACTCAAATCATTTTCCCAAACTTCGACCGCTAATCCTCGTACGGTACCATTATACCGTACGGTGCAAAAATCGCTTGTGCCGGCAGATACATACACAGGAAAGTCGCCGTCGGTTGCGATTGAGTCTATTTTGAGACCAAAACAGTGACTGTGTCCGCTGGCGCGATGTTGGTTTGACGTTATTTGCTATATTTGAGAAGCAGGTCCCCTTCATGTTCATTATTATCGACCTAATAACATCGATACTAAATACAAGGTATGAGATGTAGACCACCAACGCGTTTATTGTTGTCGGTGCCTAATATCAATATTATTGGTTGTATGAATGTTTCGCTTCTTTCAAATCCTAATAATAAATGAAAATCCAAAGAAAAACGCTCGAAAATGGGCTTCTAGAAATTTTTGAAATTAGTCAATAAGTAAATATGAAGAACGTTTCGATTTTCGATTTTCATGGTTAGTTTCAACACTTGAAAAAAGACGAAAGATGCAATTAAAATTAAACAGGGATTGCACATTGACAAAACAACAGTACAACTGTACATTGCAAATAAAATAGGAGAACGAAAGGCACTACGCTAATTGCTGGTGGAATGCATCTTGGATGTCATTCAAAATAGGTTTATGTTATATAACAAACGACTATTCTCAGATGAAAATATTTGAAAACTGGTTGCAGTAGAAATAACTTTGAAATCATCTAACCGAATTGGGAGGTCACTCTTTTCTGCGTTAGAGCAAACGGAGGTATGGGAATCCGCAGAAAGATACTGATTGGATTTATGTTGGAGACTTTATATAGTGTGTTACATGATGAAAACAGAAATGAAACTCTCCTTCTTTGTTTTTAAACAACCTCTCAATTCAGCGAAGCTTGCTGCCGCAGCCTGCATGCTCCGTAACACGAAAACAGAGTGTTCGTGAGTTCGAGCCAACGTATTCCGACACACGGTCCACACAGCTCCGCTTTTTGGAAGCGTTGTCTATTAAAATGATCACAGAATTTTAAATGACATGCCATCAGCATTCTCCTGCAACTCGTGTATTTTTAGTGTTTTTTATTTGCATTGGGAATTCTTAATGTGATATTTTGTTTGTACAACATTGCCATTTAGATTTGATTTGTCTCTTTGATCTCTTTTCATAAATTGAGAAGGGCCTTGAACGTCGAAACGTTTTTTATTTTATTTACTGACTTACTTCAATAGAATGTTGTGACCCATGTTAAAGAGTTTCTCTTTCCTGTTTCATTCGTTGGTTGTCAATATTATTTCCAATATATGAGTTACAAACCAGTCAGAACTTCTCGTTGGCTCATTGGTAAGCCCGTGAATGTTGAGACATATTTGAATGAGAATAAAATCAAATTACACTGCCTGCACTTCCAACACTTGCTGTTGTTCCTAATCAGCGGGAATACATCACACTGTGAAGTGAAGTTCAGGAAACAATCATAATTTTAACAATTTTAACGGTTTTCTGAAGATAAAATTCACTGGATCCTTGCCAGCGTCAATGTTTGTAGGATCTTTTTAGGAGAATGATAAGTTGATACATTATTAAAAATAAAAAATGCTGAACTGAAACGATGAGACGATAAAGTAGAGAACTGTTTACGTAGAATTTCAGACCAACAAAGTTGTCAGAAAACCAAACTTGTACAGCAATTTTGCACTTGTTGTTACAATTCTTAATGTGATCGGTCAGATTGTCATTCCGAATCTCTCTTTGGACAAATCACAACTATACTTAAAAGAAATTGCAAGGACCCCTACTTCTATAAAAAATATCCTCACGAATTCCTACGTAGGAAATCTTGATTCCACAAAAAAGCAAAATGCCAACTAACCCACATTTCAATCTACATACCTTCTTCCCCCTCCAGCACATGACTAATATGCAATGATTACAATCGGAGCCCAGACGCTAAAGACTTGCCGAGTACACTCTGGCACTGGTACCGTAAGCATGGGGGAGTTAACTATCCATCTGAACCTATACCTGAGTTAACCCTATCCTCTCTGAACGTTATGTATATGCGAAATACTTCAAATAAACGGTGCCGGGTCAATTCAATTTGGTAACAACAACATCAATGGATAGTTGTATAATATTTACTACATTTATGACATAAATTTTGGATTCACTCTTTATTTTTAGCCGTGTAACTCCTCATAGTTGATAAATCTTTAATAAAAATGGTCAAGCTTAGTAAAGTTGATTCAAGAGGAAAAGGTTTTAATTAGTATCGTTGTAATATTAAACGATGAGAATATTTTGTTATAATCAGACTAGTATATGAATACACGTTTTACCTGACAAAAGTAAAGAATTTGGAGGAAAAAATACCAAATTCCTTGAAATTTCTGTAGAGCATTATATTCCTTTCACAAATTTCTGAGACTGCTTATTTTTGAACGGAAAATTTTCCGCTATATGAAACATTACGGGAATTAAATTTTGTGAAATTAACATGGAGTCAAAGTTGGTGAACATTGATGCACAGATATCACGGACTACGCGTCTGACTCACGTACGCGTGTAAAAATTTTTTCGCATGAATGCACTACTTTTTATTCAGAGTGAACTTCATTTCATCACTGCAATTTAGATTATAATAATCATGTCTCTCAAATGCATATTTCTCACAAGCCGTAATTCCCCTCCGAACGTTAGTGCGCAGCATTCTAAGAATACCATAAGACGAAACTGTTTTAGTATAACATGAATAACTTTGCTACAAGAACATCATTACAGCTAGTGAGTATTTATGAAATGAATAGAAGTATATATTTTGAATATAAGTATCTCAAATATAGAATTATAATGTCATCTGAGCATCGATGTCCGCACGGAGTTGTACTTGTATGCTTATTTTTTGCGTTGCTTTTATTTTTCTCATAATGTTTTTTTCGTTCCAGTTCAACACGTCTTAAAATACGAAGATAACCACTAATCATTTTTACTAAAAGAACACTCAATTGTTAAAATTCTAAATCTATCAGTCTCTCAAGGCAACGTTTCGATGTTACTAACATCATCTTCAGGCTGTAAAATACAAAATAAATACTTAGTCACATCGGTAAAACTATGACAATGCAAAACTTAAACTACATCAGACTGGATAAAAAATATAGGTTCTCACATTACTGGAAGACTAGATAGGACAAATTTTTTACAAGATTGAAACTACAAGTTATACTTCCGCGTGTCGAGAACCCTATTATGACAAAAGGAAGTCTGCTGTGTTTCATACGAAAGCTTTACTCACTCAACCTATTCGTTAATTATGGAGATGAACTGGGATTAATTAACGAATTAAACTTAAGAAAACAAAAATTTTAAATATTCAGAGAAGCGTGCATACAACTGACGAAGTGTAAATGCATCGTGAGTTATTTTCACCCAGCTTTTTCTCACTGTGTCCAAGTTTTTTAAGACTTCAGCTCAAACTCGACCAGAAAGGTGCATTTTTCTATCAATCATTCAGACTATTTTGTGCTAGATCTTCCAAGCAAACTTTCATGACTCGATACATTAGGCATAACATAAATGCTGTGACAAAGTAGTGGGTGTATAAAACAAATGCAATAGCACGTATGTGTTTCACTAAAATTTTAATATGAAAGAAGTAAGTACATACAGTAGTACACGTGTGCGCGCATGGCAGTAGCCAGTTTTCGAAATGGCCATCTTTTCACCTTCACACAGGCCTAAAGTCTCTCTGGCCACTCAAAGACAGAATGACCGAGGGTCTCGACAGCCGCAGCTTTCACCGCAGAGCGTTTAAGACTATTTATAGAGCACCGATCCGTGCAGACCATTTTCTCCAGCATGACCTACATCTGATGTCGAAAGGGGTATAAATAAGGGTCACTGTAAAGTCCAATTTGATGAAGTAATGACGTTTAGCTCATAGTTTTTGCAGACACTTCTGGGTAGTTATGGGTTTGCGGTCAAGAACGGGAGGTGGAAGCTCTCCATTGCTGGTTTCGAAACAAGGAGTGACTTACATTCTTCACCGCAGGCTCCAAAACCGTGTCCTGATAAACTTTGTCAAATGCTTCCAACATTTTCTTACAGAAATGAAGTTCAACTGTCTCCTCGTAAAAATCTTCCTATCAAACCACCTCTGAATTCGAAAAAAAGGCCTTCATGATCCACAGGGCTTTTTAAAGTGCTTTTTGGCAAGTTGAGGTACTCACCCTATACAGCAAATTGAAATTATAGTCCAATCTTTCAGTGGTGTATTTTTTGTTGGGCAATGTGTATATGAAATTATTTTCATTCGATTTGTAGTGTGGAATGTGTACAAATTATGTTAACTTCCCACATGAAATGTTTCATGCATATAGAAATGATTTTCGAATCTCTCAGTGAACTATTTATTATTATACACAATTGGGTACAAATGCTTTTTCTAGAATTTTATCAGCTTCCAATTTGTTCTTTGGTTACAGGAAAGTTTTGATTATATTTATGTGCATATAAATAATATACGTATATAGTGAAATTGTATTAAATATATGCACGAACGTAGTATCTACATTATCCACGCTACATCTCTGAAGCTCGGCTGAACAGGAGTTCGTTGCTTGTTTTAATAAAAGCGTCGAATGAAATGAAAATAACTAAGCTTAATTTTAAAAGGCATGAATTCAAATTTTTCTTTTATGGTCGCATAATGGAAGCGGAAGGATGTTGACAAGTTAGTTAAACATCTATTCATTTACAATACATGTAAAACAGTATATTCTAACAGTATTTATCAACAAATTCTTCTCTGATACAGTCAACTGATGGAAGATAGGTTTGATTTTCTGCATGTTAAAAGTTTAACTGTTTTTTCTTGTATTGCAGCTCTGAAGCACAATATTAATACTCACATATGTGTAGAATGAATTGTGTTTAATTTTTCGCATGTACTTCTTTTCGCTTGATGGGTGGGAATATCTGAAAATCAACCGATTGGGAATACGATTTTCATGTTTATCTTTTATGGAAATTCTGATGAACAAAATACGTGCTTCTTTGTTGAGTTTTTTAAGTTGCATTAAATTTTTTTTCTATATCACGTGTTAATTTTCATGACCACAATTTACGTGGGCATTCACAAATACAATTAAGAGCGCGTCAAATCTTGTATCTCAACACTTTTAACCTACAACTACCACCAATTTAATCATTATTATAAGCAAACTTTTATTAAACTTCCGAATTGAATTTAAGAACAGAAAAATTAAAATTATACAAACTCGTACATATGCACCCCATTGCACGGGCAAATAAATTCAGCTTAATGCTTGCGCGTGAGGAATAAGCTGAAATATTTGTTAGTTAGCTCACTTAGTGGCCTTAAAGCTCCATCACTTGCACCATTCATCATATGTAAGAGGCATGATACACACCCTCGCTGGAGGAGGGCTCCAGATCGATTGTTCGATGCCCCGTGCCGGCTGGAGAGGCCTGGCCTATTGTTTGCGAGTTGCGGTCGTGCCGAAACCAGCGAAGCCCCAGTTGGATCTGCAACACATTTTGGCGAGGCCCTGATTGTAGAACGAAATTACATATAATGAAAGATACTACCCATAGTTTCTATATAAAGATTTGGGAGTCGACTTTAGTGCGAAGGGTTTCAGAGTTTCATAAAGTAGGAATAAGATAAGGGTTAAGCTGAAGATGCTAAGTTTGTCAAGTTTTGGCGCGTGAACTTCGTCATGACGCATACTTTGGCGGCCTGAAAGAGGTTGCGTGAGGAAGGCTTCAAAGTGCCCGCATCGATGGCTATGCTGCAGGAGGAAGGTGAGGCTTGTCAAAACGGGGAAAAATGACTCGCCTAATATGAAACTGGGGGAAAAATTAGATTATTAACACGAAAAATGACTACCTACTGCGGAAAAATCGCCAAAATTAGGACGACAGAGCTGAAAAAACAGCCGCCTCACTGTCGCGTGATAATATTGAGGGACCGCACGAACTCCCTTCAAGGAATTTGGAAGAGGTTGAATGTGTCGTGCTTATTAAAACTGTCTTATGACGTGAGGCATAAACGACATCCGCGTGCAACAGAAGGGTCAAATTAGGAGCTTGATGACAAACACGTGCAAAGAGGAAATTTATGGACTTGAAACACGCACTGAGGTAAAGAGTGTAACTTCAGCTAACTTAGACGTCAGTGATTGAAACTTTATCAGTGTTTTACAAATCTGAACTGAACAGCCTACGTGAAAACAATGAAAGAGGTTTGCTCTGACTTCGTGTAATAGAATATAGAGTTGTGTTGATTGACATTGTGTCCTGAAAGTGATGTGCACTTGGCACAATTTAATTGTTTCCACTGACGGAGAGTTCCTGCCCGTGTTTTCAAGCCCAGACCAGTCTTTTGACGTTCTTGTTCCTATGACAACTAAGAGCTTTGATTGTCTCGTTCTTTGTGAACCTTCCTGGCAACTTTTTAGGAGGACGCATTGCTGACACGAGAGGAAGTTATGATGCCTTATTTCCATGTTCCAGGTTTTTTTCTGAAATCTGGGGAAACTGGAAAACTGTTTCTGCTTTCAGTAATCTGTAGATATGTTTTGATTGATTCACGAAGGAATATTTGATGTATTCTCTTAAAACTTTTTCCGGTTCGTCGGGAAGGAAAATGGCGAAAATGTTTCCCTCTATCCCTGATTACGCAAATGTTCAACAAACTTGATTAGTACGCTATCATTTGTAAGAGATCACCTACACGAGTTTTCAGGATTCACAGGATTATGTCTCATTTATTATTTATTCATTGTGAACCTCATATTAGTGATTTTAGAATTGCAAGTACAGGTTGCTTTACAACTTGTTCTTTAATTGCCATTTTGAACATTGCACTGGCTGAAAAAATTCCTGACAGACCAGTCTGTGCTTGATGAAGGCAGAGACTTCTGAACAATTTAGCATAGTAATGAAAATTAAATTTTAGTTACAATGTATTTTGCTTTAGCGGAATATAACTAAATTGGTTAATATAATTATAACTCAAGTTCTACACGTGTTAAAATACGAATATAATCACTAATCATTTTTACTAAAAAGAACACTCAATTGTTAAAATTCTATAACTGCCAGTCTCTAGAAGGCAACATTTTGATGTTTCGAACGTCATCATCAGCTGCAAAATAAAGAAGAATACATAGTCACATTGATAAAACAAATGTGAATCCAAAACTGAAGCTACATCAGACTAAATACAAATGAACACAAAACTAGAACAAGTTTGTAAGGTCGAAAAGTTGGAAAAAAAAAATTATGACTTGAGATTTCTCTTCGTGACCTAACAAATTCATTTACCTTCAGAGGAACGCCGTTATTTGAGCAACTAATTTATGAAATAGAATAAATGATCAGACTTACTGAGTCATGTTCTCATTGGGTAACGACTTACCTCCCTATCTGCGATGTTGTTTCCCTCCCTATCTGTTGTTGCTCAATAATCTCTTAATATAAATCTTGAGCTCAACAATAAAAGCCCTAGCCTAATGTTTTACTGAAAAAGTTGCAATAGAGAGCCAAAAACTGCTTCACCAAAAATTTTGTCATAAATGACGATTTGTGACGAGTTATTTCTGAGCAAAATTTTTTGTATTGATATTGAATGTATGTACAAAAACTGAAAGGGACATTAATAATTGGGTAAAGTTTAAGTGGATATTATTCATTTTTATGATGAATGTTTTTAGCAATCGGTCTTATTGAATAAGCGAGTTTTGCAGCATCATGGCTTGAGCAAGGCTGCCATTATCACGAGCTGACCTCTTATTGAAGTAAACTGAAGATAATCTTGCTGATGGCGTATACAAATTGTTGAATGCGATTAAAAATTGGAGTACAGTTTTTACAACACTAAGACTGTAGATATTGAAAATTATGCCGTGACTGTAAAAAATAACTGAAAATTTTAAATTTCTCATCAAGTTTTGAAATTCTGTCAATGCGTGCTGAATATCTATGACGTTACTGAACATCAAAATAAACTTAGCATTGTTCATTTTTGTCAGTCGAGAGTTAGAATTCATGACTTGGGATTGATGTCAGTATGTGAATCTAACTTCAGATATTCTACCTCATTTAGCAACAAAATTGAACTTTCTTAGAAGCAGCCCTGGAAGTGAATACGAAAAGAGACATGTTATACGAGCAAATTTTTTTGCGAAACGGGAAGTACAAATGCAGGTCTCGGAAGGTGGTACGGTAATGAGCTAAAGTAAATCCTGTTCTTAAATTCCTTTTCTTGTCTTCCTGTTCTTGTCTCGGAAGGTGGTAAGGTAATGAGCTAAAGTAAATACAGTTCTTTAACTACTGAACATTAACCCAAAAGGAATCACTTGAAAAAGTATCCAGACAGCGAAGCTCGTCTCAGAAATCATATAGTTAATCTGTCTCGGCTACTGATGAAATGTAAGCTGTGTTTTTTTTCCTAGCTCGATTTGAAAAATGTGAGGAGTTGGCGATCCGTTGCAACAACGGTCATCATATAATAACAACAAATTCTCTTAAGCACGCACTCACGGAGTGTCAATTCGTGATCAAACAGAATGAATTAGTGCCACCTATTTACTTTCCTTTCAAATTTTGAAAAGCATTTCTTTTCAGATCTAAGTATGCTACCAAAATGTTAACACCGATCCAATTGTGGCATGATCACTACCATACAGTATATTTTATCGTTGTTGTACGACTCAATTTTCAAAGTGATTGTACAGGCCGCTTTCCCTACAAACGATGTTCATTTACCAAAAAGTTATGATAAACTGCATGTAATCCTCAATCGTTACAGTAGGCAAAGAAATGTAATTCAATGATGAATGAGTTTTTCAGCACTGATAAAATGAAGGAGGAAATGAACTTGAGTTAAGACTGCATTGTTTCGTTTGGAATTATGTGTAGTTGCAGTAATTCTGAAATTATTGTTCGATTTCTCATCAATCAGTCTAAAAAGCTACCTATACATCACTCGTGGTAACCAAGTGTTGAGAGACGTAAGTGGTCCGTCAATTTAGCTGACGATTTCAGGTTGTAAAAGCGAGAAGTTGAGACACGTGTATCGCCTTTTGTGCGGCAATAAGGCCTGGTTGTAGCGCGTGTATCGCTTTTTGTGCGGCATTAAGGCCTGGTTGTAGCGCGTGTATCGCTTTTTGTGCGGCAATAAGGCCTGGTTGTAGCGCGTGTATCGCCTTTTGTGCGGGAATAAGCCTGGTTGTAGCGCGTGTATCGCTTTTTGTGCGGGAATAAGGCCTGGTTGTAGTGCGTGTATCGCTTTTTGTGCGGCAATAAGGTCTATGTAGATGTAGCACAGATTTCGATATTAGCACGGCAAAAAGGCTTGGGTGTAGCGCATATATCGCCTGTGTATATAGGATAATAAGGCCTGCATGTAGCGCATCGTCCATAAGGCTTGAGTGTAGCAAATGTATCGTCATAGGTGCGCCAATAAGGTCTCATTATTCAGACAATCCATTGTTACCAAGCAAAATTTATAAATACAAGCGTACAATGCACATCGAAAAATCATACAAATTATACCTGAAACTACTGTATTGTTTTACGGTTATAGAAATGGTATAAAAACACGAAAAATGATGAGGACTTTAATTTCAGTGTTCACTCTGAAGATCGGTTTAGACATTTGGCTTAATATCATACGTAGTTAACAGGTACACATATCTGCCACAAGAGAGTTAGGAATCTTCTGGAGCTAAAAAAGATGCGCTCGCGTCAAATAACTCACCTCAGGAGCAGTGGGGAAAAATAAGTATTAATGTTAAATACATAATTAATTTATCCAAAATGACATTTAATATTTTGCTTGCGTCTATAATTTTTTACACCACCAGAAAATAACATGTGCATCAATACAATAAAGCCATTAACAAATGGGCCTGGCGTTTAATCTCCACAGTTAAACATCGGCTCTGTGTCTCTTGCAGTTTTCTACAGTTATGGTAGTAAGGCAGCTTGAGGTAATAAGGTAGTAAGGCAGTAAGGTGATAGTGTAAGGTGGTAGTAAGGCAGCAGAACATTGCGCCAACAGTCTTGGTTACATTGAAGATAAATAGCAGGTGCGCTACTGAATTGTTCCGTGCAAGATTACTGCCACGTGTTTAGGTGCTCCGGGAACGGCATCGTCTTAAACACAATATCAAAGCGTTTATGTCGTAGCCTATCAGGCTCTCACGTAAAATTTTTCCCACATTTTTTTCAAGTTAAACAGGGCACAGGGCTTAAATTTTATTAAGTTAGGTTTGGATGGCGTAAGTTAGGTTAGGTCAGGTCGTTTTCATTTCATTTAAATTAAAAGAAATTCCGCTTATACTATTACTGTTATTTTTATTATTAATTTTAAATTTGAGATGAAAATTACGGTCGCTGTGAATAGCATGGCAACGTTTTGGTAGGTGTACTTCTGGCAAAGTTGGGAGTAATTTCTCAGCACCGTTAAGCAGTAAAACCATTGGATGAACTTTACAAACAACCTTAAAATTTCAGCAACAGTAGATTTGAACGGCAATTGCGATAAATCATGATCATTATTACATAACCTCAGAGCTGGAACCCAAACTTACCAAAGAGGAAGTCCATAACTTCAGTGGAAGGTTCTTAGGGTTACATAAGAGCCCATTGAAATCAGAACGCTATTCCCACGATGCCATCGTTAACGCAAGGCTGATCTCCACAAACACAGCACGTCCACGAAGCCCTCAGTGCGTTCCGACTGGACTTGTTCTTATCAATATGCCTAATTGAAATGTGCTTATTGTTATTATTGTCAGTAATTGGACCAATGAGCATTGTCTGCTAATTAGGGCGGCTAATGGAAAGGGCCGCCAGCTAATCAGGACACTCGAGTTTGGTAACGACCTGCCCTTGTGATGATCATCAAAGTGGGCCCGATCTGGACCCTGAGACTCCATCACTCAAGAGCCCTTTGAAGCGTCCCATGACTTATGACTCATTTTAGGGTCAATGTACACGTGGAGGGTGCGATGTTATGACTCAAGGACTCGACGCGCGTTTTCAAATCACTGAACTCAAGCGCTAATGGCTTATTATAGCGAGTAGAGGTTCACTGGACTCCCCTTGTAGTTGTGCCATCCTACATAAGATGCGTAATCGGGGAGACAACTAGATGTCTCCTTATCATTTTATATGAGTCCATACATCGAACTTTGATGATGTGTCTTATAAGAGCTCACGCTTAAATTCAAAATACACAGGATATATTTTGAGTCAGTAACCAATCACAAAATAATAGCACGCCACTTATGCATTTTATAATGTCGTCGTCTGGTTTTTGTCTTATACTTGGCGAAAAAAATGAGTACCCCTTGTAAAATACATGTCGCTTCGTATTTCATTCTTTAATTTTTCTACTTTTTGTTTATGTGGAGGCATTTGAAGCTATGAATAACTCATTTTACGTCATTTAATCGCATATCAGGTCCAAGATCACTGTTGCAGCAGGTAACTATCTTCTTGACGTAAACGCAGAGCATTTCAATGTAAGTGAGACGGTCCATGCAGGGTTCGTCTCCCGCATCTGAGCGCTACATTTACCAAAGTAAGCGGCTCCTCCGATGTTATAGAAAACGGAGGAGACATGAGTGACTAGTAAGAAATGGTGTAGGGAGACTCTCCTATTCTATCAGCTTGCAGTTTATTCCTTCCCCTTTAAGTTAAGGGCTCAAATATAATTGTTGGTGCAAAACAAAATGATGGGTTGTTATGGAGCTATTAATGAATGGGCCTTGCGTTTGCTTTGCTTATTTGAAAATGGACGCAGTGCCGCTAATGGTTCCCTGAAATGTGGGAGCAGAAGGGTACTTTAAAGTCGATTCCTAGCAGTACATTGCACCAATAGTTCTAATTGCAGAGAAGCTGTTGAAACTGATTGCAGAGAAGCAATTGCAAGTTATCAAGTACCGCAAAAACTCTACGCGTTCTACATACTATCAGAAAACAAAATAGGTTAATGGATATGAGAACTGTTTAAGCGTCCAGGGTTTTCTTTTAGGGAATAGTTGTGTTAACTGGCACATTAACTGCTGTGACACGCTTAGCCATGTTGGTAAGAGAACTGCTGTATGGTCGGACATGACGTTGTATATCAGTGCCCCAAGCCGCTGTAATACTGTGCAGACTTTAGATAGGATCCAATCTCATCTTTTCGACGGTTATAATCTTTCTAGTTTTATAAAGTAAATTTCCCTAGAGTAAAGTCACAAGTTGTTATGATAATGTGTGTGTAATAGTTATAATGTGATAATTATTATTTATAATTAGAAATTACTTTTGTAACATAAACACGTTTCAATATAAAAAAAATGATTTGGTAATGACTTTGAAAGCATTTAACTGGAAATAATGTCTCTCTTTAATGTTGTTAATGTTGTTAAATTAATGTTGTTGTTGAATTAATGTTGTTTTCAATAGAATACAAACGTCACTATGGTTATTGAGGGACGATCATTGCTGCAAATATCAATGATTACTATGATATTTGCTTTAATCATTAGAAGCGGTATTACCGATTCGCTCGTCTGCAAGTTTACTGTTAAGTAATTTCGATGAAGTGCTCATTCTGTTTGATGAGAAAATTTTTCATATAAGGGATATTTGTTTCTCTGGCAAGAGAGTAACTTTTCACTCAAGAGAATAGCTTCTCACGCTGCAAGGTGAGACAAGCGTGAACAGAGCTGAATTTTCATCAGCTTTATCTTCTAGCTTAGTTAGCATGAAACTATTCAAATCAATTTACATTAGCTCACCACTTTCACAGCACCACGATAATTAAACATTAGAGAACAAATAGGGTTTTATAAAGCAGCTAGCAAAACGCGTTGTGCTAACCATTACTGGAATGTTTATAAACTGACCAAGACTTGAAATCCACTTTCCCTAAATTGCGTTTGGAAGTATAACGCCCCTAATTCCAACCCGCTTCTTAACCTCTAATAGCTCTCTTCATTTTGTCAAAAAGGGGGTGAAAATTAATCAATCTCCTCTACGCCTACAATTACAGAGCCTATTCCTGAAAACCTTTGAAGACATATCCGTTTTACCCTCTAATTATACATTAGAGTATGATTCAATTGGTTGGTGTTGGTATAGTATGGAACAAACAAGATTTGCTGTTGCCGTGCGTTGACTGCATGACTGAGCGATGCCCTGAGCGCTCTAAGGCTCCCTTCAAGGCCGTCAAAGGCTGCGAAGGGTGCGTTTGACCCCGTAATGGAAGGCTTGAGTCAACAGCGGCCGTGTGATCAGGGTGCCGGTCTCGCCAGCCGGCTCCAGCGTGCCCTGCGCTGCTGGACTGCTGGCCGACATCTGTGCACACGCACACATGGTGTGGGTTTGTGGATACTTGTGCTTGGTGTGGGCTTGTGGATACTTGTGCTTGGTGTGGGCTTGTGGATACTTGTGCTTGGAGTGGGCTTGTGGATACTTGTGCGTGGTGGGGGCTTGGCTTGTGGATACTTGTGCTTGGTGTGGGCTTGTGGATGTGCGTGGTGTGGGCTTGTGGATGTGCGTGGTGTAGGCTTGTGGATGTGCGTGGTGTGGGCTTGTGGATACATGTACGTGGTGTGGGCTTGTGGATGTGCGTGTTGTGGGCTTGTGGATGTGCGTGGTGTGGGCTTGCAGGTACATGCTCGTGATGGGTGCATTCAGATCCATGATACACACACGTGATGTTGGTTTTTAGATCAATGGCACATGAATTTGATGTGGGCTTGCAGATTCTTGATGCATGCACGTGATGTGGGCTTGCAGATTAACATCACACACACGCGATCTAATTTTGCAGAAACTCGACCAGTTCACGTGATCAGGTTCAGCAGCCTCACATGTTCACGCAAGAGCAAGTGCGTCGATCTAATGAACGCACGTGTGGGTCGTGAGATATTTATTTTCTGCGATCAAAATTGTGAGTGACGGAGAGAAATTGTGTGGCTTGAACTTTAACGAAGCTGCGAAGAAAGGCTGCACGATTCCATTGAAACGTCGAGAAATTTAATATCGGAGATAGAATCAGTGATATTTCAGATCAGAATACGTTATTAGGGAAATGAATCTAGAACCTTGACGCTGGCCTGAGAAGTCGAACTTCACTGCAATTTGCTGAAGTTAATTTACGTGCCACCCACAGTATATGTGCGTCTAGACATCCGGCGTCGAGCATTAAATGTATTATTTGACTTTTTTACGCGTTTGGTTATACAGCAATAAAAAATTTTTTCAAGAGCGCAATTATATATAGTTTACCAATGTGTTTTTTCATCGAATAATCTAATTATTTCTGTCATTAAGTATTGGAGCAGAGCAGCAGGCGCATATTATTATTATGATCACATGGAAACGCTGATCAATCAAGTTGAGGGACCATTTTAGCTTAAACATTTACTGTTTGATGGATAAAAAACATACCGAGAAGCAGTATTGAAAAGCGTGAACAGAGCTGAATCAGCGCTATGATGATTAATGAACGAAACAAAAAGGTAAAAATACAGGAGAGGTTGCGAATAGATCAGGGATACATGGTGCGTATTGGAATGAACTGTTATTAATTTTAATTTCTTCATCCACTCGATGGTGGCCTCAGAAATGAGAATGTTCGTGCTGCATAAATTCCCTCATCAGTTAAGATTCCTTGAAATGGAAGTCGTAAATTTTACACGCTTGCCGTTGTATAATTAATTTGTTTATTTCTGTCGCAACTAGGGGGGAGTTATTTTCATTATAAAGTGTTCGTGTCAATTTTTATTAATTGTAGAGAGTTCGTGAGTCATGCAGGATATTTACCTCCATAGGGTATTTAGCAACAGTTTTAGCGCATATATCGCACCTATTCATTGCATCTATAAAGTACCTAATGCTACTATCCATTGCATCTACAAAGTACCTATTTCACCTAATCATTGCATCTACATAGCACCTATTTCACCTATTCATTGCATCTAAAAAGAACCTATTTCACTTATCCAATGCATTTACATACAAAGTACCTAATTCACCTATTCATTGTATCTATAAAATACCTAATGCAACTATCCATTGCATCAACAAAGTACCTATTTCACCTAATCATTACATCTATGAAGTACCTAATGCAACTAATCATTGCATCTACAAAAAATCTATTTCACCTGATCATTTCATTTACAACGTACCAGTTTTACAAATCTACAGTATCTACAAAGTACCTATTTCACTTTTTCATTGTACATACGAAGCATTCAGTGATCCATGTATCATGAAGCATGCAGTGATCCATGCATCATGAAGCATGCAGTGATCCATGTATCATGCAGTATGCCGTGATCCATGTATCATGCAGCATGCGGTGATCCATGTGTCATGAAGCATGCAGTGATCCATGTATCATGCAGTGATCCATGTATCATGAAGTATGCAGTGATCCATGTATCATGAAGTATGCAGTGATCCATGTATCATGAAGCATGCAATGATCCATGTATCATGAAGCATGCAGTGATCCATGTATCATGAAGCATGCAGTGATCCATGTATCATGAAGCATGCAGTGATCCATGTATCATGCAGCATGCAATGATCCATGTATCATGCAGCATGCAGTGATCCATGTATCATGCAGCATCCAGTGATCCATGTATCATGCAGCATGCAGTGATCCATGTATCATGCAGTCGCAAATATCACTCAGTTCTTGAAATGTAAATTCATAATTTGTTTTAAAACTTGAGATTTTTTCGCGCATATCTTAGGAAACTATATTTATTAGCTGTAAATGAAGATTATGGAGCATATCTTTAACGCAACAAGGCTCCTGCGAAGTAATCTGTTCTTATGAAAACACAGTTTGTGCAAGAAAATAAAAATGCGGGAACAAAACAGACTTCAGCTAACTCAATTATACGTTAGCATAACAAGTTGAAGTACGTCACAAGCTTTGTTTCACAGAGAAGGGAAACTTCTTTGAAGCTCGCTAAGCTCTGCTGCCTCATGTGTTGAAGTTTCAGTTGCAGAGATATTAATTCAGCATCGTATGTAAAATTTTGAATTTTAGGTACGACGCCAGCAACGTCTACTTTACTCCTAATCTGCAATTTGTTCTCGTGCCCTAACAAAGAACAATAACACTTTCTTAATAACGTGTGCTGATACAAAAGCATCGAGTGATTTTAATTTCTAGCGAAAAATTTGATTTCACCCTGGAATAGGTGGCAGCTCAACGCTAAGAAGATTTGTTTACCAAATTCACATGGACATTTGGTAAAACACTTGAAGAAACCCTTTACTGGCACCCTGTGGCTTCCATAAGTTACTTAAATGTGAAATTCAACATTACATTTTATGCCCTAGAACGTTCATAAATAGATCGCCAAGTTGTTTTTACTTCAGATTATTACATCACTTAATCCAGGGAATAATATCAGGAAGGGCTTAATACACCCAATACCTGAATTTCGAAAAATTGTATGCATAAATAACTCTGACAAGCTCCCGTGTCTTGCTACCGTAATTGTACCTTATCAGTTTGGGCCCAGAAAAAGACGTCAATTTCTCACTAACATTGCATGTGCGTAGCCGAATCCAATTTTAATGAGCGTATGTACACGCACACATGCGAGTGCTCGTGTAGGCGTGTGGGCACGTGTGAATTTTTCAGAATTCTATTGAATGTTTCATTCCGTGTTGCTCATTTTAACTCCAAGTTTGCTCACCGAAGTGAAACCTTTAATTTGCGAATGAGATTAAAACGTTCACTCACTCTTTAAAAAAAGAAGCAATAAGATTGAATCATTTGATTTGTACGATTGTCATTTGTTTTTTGTAAAAATTCTCGTCTACAAAACTGGTTGAAAGAGCATTTTATTACTTCATCATGCTCTCTTAAGGACCTTTTCTATTATTTTCTGGGCTGTTTGACACACATGAGACGTAGATATTCTGTTGTGTGACTTTCCCATCAACTAAAAGTGACTCTTTAGAATTAGTTTGACTAAAATTATGTTAATTTCTTATTCATACCATTCACAACTTATGCAAAATTCATTCTTCGCGGAAGCAGTTCATACATATTTGCTCGAGATCATACATAACCTCCCTTCGTTTCATAGATGCCTAAAAGAGATATCAAAATGGCAGAAATATTCTACGGATCAGTAATGATACCGAGGTAATCAGAGAGAGCTGATCAGTTCCACATGAACAATTTTTTCATATTTTTACAATGAAATTTTCAACTCATAACCATACCAACGCTTGCTGACTTCTACTTCTGTAGAGCAACTGCATCTGTAATGCGTAATTTTATCATTTCTGTACTAGTTACAGAACCAATGTTTGTAAATGCAAGTTGTTCAAAATCCTCCCTGCATTTTCGAAAGAATCGATCATCAGCTGATTTTGTAGCTAAGGTTGCAATTCATTCGGCAACTCCGGGGCTGATGCTAGCCGACGTTTCGCATTTCGGTGAGCAGAAACAAGGCAAAAATTCACTGGGCTTTAACTGCAGCGAGAGCATTGGAAACCGACTACATCACCGGAATGTGGTGATGATCGGCAGACAGTGCAAACACTGTGATCATTTGCCGACGATGTGCGTTCGGTGGCCCTGTGATTTTCTTCGGCTTCCACTTTGATAATGGACATATACGGGTGTAATTGGGGTATTGAGGGAAGCTAATCAAACAGTCTCTGTGATTCGTGAAATTCACGAGGCGATTCGATTTGAAAATGCACGCGCACAAGAGTGTCATTGCTATCTTTACGGCAATCGCGCTCGATCAAGTAGTAATGGAAATTTTTATTTAAAGCAGCTGCTCTGTCTGGCATCGGTGAGCAATGTGGTTGGGGTTGGGAATGGGGAAAGGGTTGCCAAAGAGCATTTTGCACGCTAAGTCTAAAATTTTAGCTCCTCGATCACGCAAAATATTCTAACAGCTGCATGCTCAAGAAGCGCTCAGTGAACTGTCTTGAAGTCACCTCATTCATCATGCTTCATCTAGTGGGAATGAAATATCTAACCCCAGAACAGCAGCGCTTGGTTTTTTCATAATGGATTGATGAAAGCCTCCGCATGAGTTATGTTGAATTTCTTTTCCTCGGGTGAATAATTTAAATTAGGCAAAAAAATTATCCCAAAAAGGTTTCCGTGTCGCAGCAACATCTGTAAAATCTTCGTATCTTCCATAAATTATTTTCATTTGCGTACACAAACTTCACTATTTAGGTTTCACAAGCAGGAAGATTTCACCGCAATTTCACGGGTAGGCACTGACCCCGAAGCAGAAACCATATAGGATGGAGTTTCATGTCAGAATCTGCTACACGTTTTGATTACCTGGAAGCTCATAGAGCAACGCCAAAATTGTTGCTTTGTGTAGCTCACGTGCGAGGTTAGCTTCAGCATCCATTGATGTTACAGGGTAAACTGAAATCTCTATTGTTGTTGTTGTTCATGGGATTAACTTCAGCCTCCATAGATGTTACAGAGTAAACTGAAATCTCTATGGCTGTTGTTGTTCATGGGATTAACTTCAGCTTCCATAGATGTTACAGGGCAAACTGAAATCTCTATTGCTGTTGTGGTTCATGGGATTAACTTCAGCTTCCATAGATGTTACAGAGCAAACTGAAATCTCTATTGCTGTTGTGGTTCATGGGATTAACTTCAGCTTCCATAGATGTTACAGGGTAAACTGAAATCTCTATTGCTGTTGTTGTTCATGGGATTAACTTCAGCTTCCATAGATGTTACAGAGCAAACTGAAATCTCTATTGCTGTTGTTGTTCATGGGATTAACTTCAGCTTCCATAGATGTTACAGAGTAAACTGAAATCTCTATTGCTGTTGTTGTTCATGGGATTAACTTCAACATCCATAGATGTTACAGAGTAAACTGAAATCTCTATTGCTGTTGTTGTTCATGGGATTAACTTTAGCTTCCATAGATGTTACTGATGGTGTTAAATTTAACCTCCATTAATGTCACTCACAAGTTAAATCCAACCCCTATAGATAGGACTAAAAGGGTTAATTCTAATTTTTATGAGTGCACAGACAAGGATAGCTTCAACCTCTAAATGTGTTACTGGCAGAGCCAACCTCTAAAAATAGGTGCCACCTGCCAGTTAACATGCGCCACACTAACTCATTAGGCAACATACCTGCATTTGGTCATTATTTTTTCATCAGCACGCAATGATAGCCTCATCACGTTTCGAAGGTCAGCTGAATTTGCTCTCTGTCTCGCATGACCACACGACGACTGCACCTGACGTCTACAGCGATGATCATAATGCTCCACTGCCGGCAGTAGCGTGCTCACATCTCAATAATTCTGCCAAATTGTACGTTCGTTTCTGAGAAAGATCATCACCATTTCCAGTGTGTGCGATTTGTTATTTTGAGGCGCAGCCGTGAAGCTAACAGTTCGGATGTTGTGTGAGTGAAGAATGCATGTGCTAAGCGTCACTATCTACGAAGTGAAGCAGAAAACATGGCTAGATCATAGGAGGTAACGATGCATGTCTGTACGGAGATCAGGGCTTGTAAGTCGCAGAAGGCAAGGCATGAACATCACAGAAGTCAACCCCTGTACATCCCATCATTCTGAAGTTTTCAGAAGTTTTTCAGGAGTTTTCAAGGTCACGTTTCCTGCAGCTCTGATGTATGTGTATCATATTTCTTACAGCTCCGATCAACATTACATTTTCTACAATTCACATCTACATTACTTTTCCTATGTAGCTCTCATTTATATCACATTTTTTGCAGCTCGGATCTTCATTGCATTATCTACATCTCCGATCTACGTTACATTGCCCAAAGCTCTCAGATACGTTACTCTTCCTACTTCTCTCATATACATTACATTTCTTACATTTTTAACGTATATAACATTTCTTATAGCTCTGATCTTGTTCACAATCTACAATGCCCTGATCTAAATCACATTTCTGAAAAAAGATCTCCCACATTTTTAGAAGGAAGATGGTATAAATCTTACCGTCAAAATGACGGCTGGTGTTTTAAGGCAAAAAAAAGATCGTAAGCCTTTAATGAGCATCATTTGGGATGCACGCTCATAATTTACTTGAAGTGAAATTATTAAAGCAGAACGCGTTCAGTGTATAAGATAATTCTGGCGCAGAATAATTCATGCGTCGAATAAGTTAGGAGTACAAAAAATCATAAACGAAATGATTCAGGTACAGAATAATTTGAGTACGGTGTGTTTGAGACACGCCATAATTCGGGTGCACGATAATTCAAGTACAGTATTCTTAGGGTGTAAAATTACAGAAAATTTAAAGACCCATCGTTGCTTGACCCATCGTTGCAAACTTGCTTGATCCAAGTCCATTTTTTTAAATGAGACTCTCACAGCTCATTCGAGGACGTAAGTTTTGCTTGAAAGTTCATACATACACACACACACACACACACACACACACACACACACACACACACACACACACACGTGTCTTCATTTGCATATCAAAACTTGGCACTTTGTGAGTCTCGAATGCAAATTGGATGTAGTTACAGAAAAAGGACAATTTCTTCGACTGTTTCAACGCAGCTGATAACACAAAGAATAGGTACTGAAAATCCAAATTTTAATCTAAAGTTTGTGAAACATGAATGACCGTTCACCTCAATGCGTGCGTTTGGAGTTGTTTTACAACTTGGGAGAGATTTTCATCTGCGACATGGAATTCCATTCAGACAAATAAACGCAATCAACACGATAATTTTCAGCAGGCCATCAAGCTTTAATCATTATCGAGTCAGAATTGGGGCAGCTCGATCACACAACAGCGCCTGTGCTCCATTGCACAGTTACACAACATCGATTACAAGGCTCCTTTTGTCTGATCTGGGCGATAACAAGATTCCTTTTGTTTGTTCTGTACTATAATAAGGTTCATTTTGCCTATTTTGGGCGATAATAAGGTTCCTTTTGTTTGCGCTGGGCGATAATAAGACTGCTTTTGTCTGTTCACGAGGATGATAAGACTCCTTTTTTCTATTAACGGCGATAATAAGACTGCTTTTGTGTGTTCACGGCGGTAGTAACAATCAACTTGTCTCGTTTCGACGATTGTAGAAATCCTTTGGTCTTGATCTAACGATTACAGCAATTCTTTTGTCTCGTAAAAAAGATTTTAACAATCAATTTTTCTTGAGCCGACGATTAAAAGAATCCTTCTGTGTGGGAACGACGATTGTAAGAACTCTTTTATAATGTGACAACTATAATACTAATCATTTTGTCTACAGACTTATTTTCATGTAATGCAAAAATACAACCCCTGCTTTTCTTGAGGCTCCAGCTACAAGTATTTCAAATTTCTTGGTTGACACGTTAATTGAAGATACTCCGATTTGTCTGACTGCATAGCGCTACAACTGTCAGCTTCAAGCACGCTGCGCTAACGGCATGGAAATTATAAATATCATTCGTCTTGCAACGAAGAGTGGAATGTTTTCAAGCCTCGAGTACGTGGCTTAGCGGAGCAATTTTTATGATATATCAGTTTTTTTGGCCTTTCGAAATTGCCTGGAATGCAATAAGCGACATCATTTGAAGCTACATTTTTCAGTTCAGTTTACGTCTAAGCTATTTGGTAAATTATTCACCTTCGTCAATCCAGAGAAGAGTTTCATGAAGTTCATATGTCATCGCTTGAGGAAAACAAAATCCCCAACGAAAAACAAAGCTTCTTAATCTGGCATTAATTTACTCTACATGAGTTAGTTCGATTTTAGTAGAGCATAGACCGAGGAAGTTATTTGCATTGGTATTGAGTGGCATCCTAAATTTGCGTGTCTTCCTACCAAAACCCTTCCACTGCCCAGTAAGCATTCGTGCGACAACAATTTGAGTGTGTTTTCAATCATCGTGTACTTTCATGAAACAACGATTCCATTTGCCCCTTCACATTCGTGCGTGTAGAAAAGTTCTCTATTCCGTCCACCTTCAAGCTATATCCTACTCGGATTCTCCACGCAAGCGATCTGTGCGAGGGTTCATAACTACTGCACGCAGCTCTTCAAATAAATGCAGACTGGTGGATGAAGCCGCTCATATTAACGCAAGGAGCTATGACCGAGCACACGTACGGCAAAGGAGGTGAGCGAGACCTGCAGAGCTCGCGTGTTCTGCGCCAGTATCTCAGGCAATTAGAAGCTCAATAAACTAAAGGCTACGAAGCTACTTTGCCTTCAGCTTTTGAAGAAGATTCACGACTCGGAATAATTAGTCATAAAAGAAATCCTTTGTTGTGAAGAAGATAGTTGCAACCTAGAAGATTTGTAGCCCTGTTGTGATTAAAAAATTCACTCTTTGCTGGATGATTTAGTGTTAGATAGTGCGCGCAAAGGCAACTACGTTCTCAAACAAGTATTGTTTTATGCGCTCTTTGGTGACCGAGTTCGTAAACACGCCAGCGTGTAAACTGTGGTCTATCCACATGAGCGCAGGGTTCGGTACTCTCGTTTAACCTTTAAATCTTGAGCCGTGTACATAGTAAAGACAAGTAGACCCTCGGTGCCAGGTAGCGAAAAGAACTATAGAGTGAGAACACTGAAGAACATATTATTTTGCATTGCTAACTTCAAATCGTGAAACAACTAATCATCTAGTTTACTTGGGAAAACAGCGAGGTTTAGTGATCTAATTTTCGTGTAGAATCCCTGATGCGACAGAAATTTCTTACGATTTCCACATCGTACTGAAAACTACGTTCTTTTATGAACCAGTGATTGACTCAGATTAGGAGAACACTTTCTACAAGTAATCGCGCTGCGAAGTACAGAACTGGAGGCAATAAAACTCCGAGCTGCTGCTCTGCTACGTGCAGGGCTCTACTTCATGGACGGAGCTGATTCTCAGAGTTCTATAATTATTGTTTTGTCCAGGCTCACTATTGTGGCGATTTGGATAATTGTTGAATTGTTCAGGTTCATTTTCGTTTTGATTCTGATAATTTTTGCCTGGTTTGCGATCGCTATTGCGTTGATTTGGATCATTGTTGTATTTTTCAGGATCATTTTCGTTTTGACTCTGATCATTTTTGCGTTGATTGAGATCATTGTTGTATTGTATGGGTCTCTTGCGGAATTATCTTGGATCATTGCTGGGTTGCTTGGGATCACTATCTTATTACTATGTTGCTAGGATCATTATTGTACAGTTTAGTATAACTGTTGTGCAGTCCGAAATCACTGTTGCGTGTATTATGAAAATTGTTGAGTTGTTTGTGAAAATCATTGTGTTGTTCGGGGCCTTCATTGGGTCGTTTAATTTAAACTATTGGTATTAAGAATTTACTTTGGTTTGTAAGGGATCAGTGTGGAAGTGCTAACATCTTTGGGTCAAACAACACTGTTCATTCTTGTCCACAATCTTATATACTTCCTCGCAAATCCATGGTCTTAATTTTCTCATTAACTCGTGCAATGAAGTGAATTTAACTTGTGAAATGAATTCTCTGAACGAGCATGCGATATTCTGTCAGTGCTGTTCCAATCGGAGCTAGGTTACAGGGCAGGTGTCATATTGAGCTTTGCAGCAGAAGCAGTTCTTGAATGTCTGATTTTACAACATATTCTTGATTTTATCTAGCAGTTCATTAAATGGAACTAGTCCTAATATGTGCTCATGAATCTGTTAATTTAATTTTTTTTCGAACAAGTGTATTTTGGCAGGCATGTGGTACAGCACATCTTGTACCGGAGCATGACATGTACGAGTATTGGAGCATGACGTGTACTGGAGCATGTCATGTAATGGAGCACAAGCTGTACTGGAGCATGACATGTACTGGAGCATGACGTGTACTGGAGCATGACATGTACTGGAGCATGCCATGTAATGGAGCACAAGGTATACTGGAGCATGACATGTACTGGAGCATGACGTGTACTGGAGCATGACATGTACTGGAGCATGCCATGTAATGGAGCACAAGGTGTACTGGAGCATGACATGTACTGGAGCATGACGTGTACTGGAGCATGACATGTACTGGAGCATGTCATGTAATGGAGCACAAGGTGTACTGAAGCATGACATGTACTGGAGCATGACGTGTACTGGAGCATGACATGTACTGAAGCATGACATGTACTGGAGAATGACATGTACTGGAGCATGACATGTACTGGAGCATGACGTGTACTGGAGCATGACATGTACTGAAGCATGCCATGTAATGGAGCACAAGGTGTACTGGAGCATGACATGTACCCGAGCACAACATGTACTGGAGCATTACAAGAGCTGTCACTCAACAGCCAACATTCGCGGTCGTCACTTAAAAGTTCTCTAACTCAGCATTCAGAGAGCGGTGAAGTTACGTTTCCTGTGAAATCTTCTCATTTTCAATAAGATCAAGACCGTTCGGCATTGGGGTCAACAGTGTATCGTCTTTATGCTTTAGATGTGGGTGCGGTGACTTTGTTTCTATCTTTGTTTCTGTCTGTTGAGCTTTGTGTTTTCAGGAAATGCCAGAAGTTCATTCGCAATTTTATTTGTGTGAGTCTTTTTAAATTCATGTACTCCAGTATACTGACGTAATTTATGCAGCGCTTTTCCTATTGTTGCTTCAAAGTTCACAATTGCTGGAAGGTGCATTTTTTGCACTGAGTGAACAGGTAAACATTTGTGATCTGCATAGCTGAGAGGATGATTTCAACATCTTGGATTAACGCTTGGTCGTGATCACAATATAAAGAAACAGTCTTTCCTAGCATTTCAGATAATTTTATTCATGTGTTTTTGTTGGCTTGGTATTTCTAAAGCCTCACCTCAGTTGCAGATTCTCTTAAACAACATCGGCATCTACGGATGCTTTATTTCCAATTGAAGCATGATACATATCACCTTTTACATTGGTTTTTCAAATGCCTTAGAACTAACACCAGGACGCCATGACGCTTTCCCCCGGTCAAAGACCGGTACCCATTTCAGACACCTGGGTAGAGAGGGGTATTGTGCTTAGAATTTTTCTCCTATACCCAACAGAGAAAATCGCCACCAGCGCCGAGACTCGAACCCGGGTCTCCCCGCACGGAGTCAGGTCCTATACACACACGGCTATGGCGAGCACTCTTAATCATCACGAGTTCTGATCCACCTCCTCACGGTGCTGTGATTCGTTCACCGTAGCAGCAGGCACTCCTCTTGTCTCCGTATTTATCTGCCCCACTTTTTCGAATCTCCCCTTCAACAATTATTTTGCGTTTTCTCTTTTTGATCGTGGTTTGATTCCCATTATGTCATGTTCAATGTGCTCCTGAATGTTGGTCGTGTGATTTTCATCTCGCGTCTCATAACATGCTGTTTGAATTCAAAAGCTCCGAATGAATAATTAATGAATCGTAAATACGACAGAAAATATCTACCTTACGTGCGTCACTTAAATACTAAATAATCCTCCAGAATAATAATACGCGATTAGTTGGTTTCTTGATTGTTTGCTTGATCACTTAGTCGCCCTTCTCTTATAAAAGTACTGAAATTAGCATTACAAGTAAAAAAATCCGAAAAATAGGAGTGCGATGACATAAGTATCTGACGTCTTGATATCGTCGCACGTTGTAAACTGGGTACCTGCACTCAAGATCGCCACTCAATTGTCAGTTTGTGAATTACTATTAATTTTCCAGTGTTAAAATAAACAGTTAATGAGCATAAACAATTCCCCTTTATGAGGGATTCTCCCCTTAACATTTTAATTACAGCGGGTTCGACTTAAGATCAGTATACAACATAAATTAAAATCTATTTTAGTTATCAATTCCGAAAGCAAACACTAAATGAATTGTGCCCTCATTTAGATGCAATATGAGAGCTGCTATTGGTTCGTTATCATGACGTCAGAAAAACCACACCGTCAACCAAAAAAGACTGGTTTGAACCTACCTTGTTTCCTCTACCGTGATCCAGGCGCAGACAAAAAACATGTATGAATACAAATGCAGTTTATGACTGCTCGTGTGTGCCCTCACTCACCCCCAGTGGGTTAGGCTGTAGTCAAGGTATAAATGCTATTAGATTTCAACTAATTTATTTAAATATTGACGCCTTAATCAATAAAATGCGACTCGAGGGGACAGAACTTTATACGTCGTTTAATTCATTTTCAAGTTAGAGACAACTCAATGGTGAAAATTTTTTAGGAAATTGTTTACGGATGCGTTCGTTCTTACTTTGAATCTTTCAGTTATATTTTGGAGTAAATTTCGATAAAATTCGAGTAATGAAGATGAATTCCAGTTAAGAAACATAAATTTGTATTTATTATGATGTGTTCAGCGTATCCAGTTTACACAGCGGAAGTAGGAACGGACAGACCAACATAGCAAGCAAGCAAACAAGCAAGCAAGCAGACAAATAAGTAAGCAAGCCTCTAATAGACGGCACAATGTATTTAATGTAAATTGGGAGTATAAATTCGTTGAAATAATATTATAATGACTGACTTAAGACATCATTCAATCTGACGTCGCCAAGGAAAATTATGAAGTTGATAAATCTTGACAGTAGTTTGGCTTCCTTTTATTAAAGCGTAATAAATTGAATATGAGGGAAATTTAATTGGAACGATCACATTTGAGTTCAGACCTCGAGCAGTATTTTCATTTAAGCAAACGTGAAATACAGACTAAATTACATAGATCGCCCATTCGTGCACAAACAGTTGGAATTGAGACAAGTGAAGATGCAAGCTTTTTGGAGTTACACACACTTCAGGCATCACAACAAAGATTCGTAAGAAAAATAGAGCAGCGGAGGCTAACATCGGTGAGAGGAGTACGAGAAGTCGAAAATGTATAAAAAAGAGAGGTTGGCAGGACACAGCTCGGGGGCAGTTGAATGCAGTTGTAGCTGTACTCAAAATCTGACGTCACAAAGTTCAAGTGCAGTGTACGATGGTGAGCAAAAGGATGCTGCTAAACATTTTTCATGTGAGTTTCGACAATTGTGATGACTTAATTTCTGTAAGGGTGAAAACATGATAGGAATGTGGGTAACATGCAGAAAGTGCCAAAATCTGGGGGTCCTTGAGAATAATTATTCCAAGGTTGGAAGATTATCAGCATGTGGTAAATGTATTTGGCACAGTAAATGCGAAGAAAATAATCGTGGGGAAAGTTAATTATGTGGAGAGCCACAATAAAAAATTAATCTAATTTTACCTATTTTGAATAGATTTTTTGAATCTCCAAATCCAAACAAACTCAAGATCAACAATTTGTTGTTGATCTTGATAGGCCTGCTCGATCTTACTCCCGTCCGACAAACTGGAGAACTGAAAACTGTAAAATTTTTGCACATTTTTGAAATTTGTTCATACAGAATGAAATTCACTTTGATATTGCCATAAAAAATTAAATAAAGATGATAGATACATACTAACACAATTCATTCAAAAACAGCTTTCCTGCAACATTATAGGTTTAGCTTGAAAAAAACCCGGCGTCATTTAAACAGAAGGAAACACCAGTCATCGTAATAAAACAGCCAAGTCCGTCCGTTGATTGTTTCGATGCCATCGATATAAATATTTTATAACGCAAATCTCTTTCATTAATTAAAATAATAGTGAAACTTTCCTTTACATACTAACATAGCGTTTTTTGAATAAAACAAAAAACATTACAAATGATAAAATCTGAATAATTTCGAATCTTTCGGATGTTCCCTACATCATCATCATGATGCATTCCCCAATTTCATAATGATTCTTGTACTAGTGTACCCCTCCCAGTTGACATACGTTAAAGCTCAAATTCACTTGTGAAACTGCTTTTAAAGGATGAGTTTCAGTGGGCATCTTTCTCCTTTCCAATTTCTCTTCAGTGCACATATTTATTTTTTCAATTTCCGTGATAATTGTCATAGGGTAAAATCAAAATGAATTTGTGGGTAAATTTAATTAGTTTAAAAAGTTGTAATTTAAAGATAAAATGTCACAACTGTAATGTAGAGCTGCGGTATCTATAGTTAACACCATGGAGAGTAAGGACAGGCAGATCCACCAAGCAAGAAAACTTGCAAGAAATTGTGTGGTATTGTACACGGGAAAATTGAGGCCATTCTAATTATTTAAAAAAATCTCTGAGATTCCCTCATGCAAGAAGAACATTTTAATTTTAAGTAAATGTAAATACTTTGAGCCAGTTTTTGCTAAAGGACTCGAGATTGCAGGGATAAAATAATAATGCAGTGGCATAGGAACCCAGGAAGATACGCCATCTTTGTGCAGCGCGAGTGTGTAATTAATATATCTCTTTTCTGCAGGCCTCAAAATTTTTAAATAAAAATTGATTTTTTTCAATTAATTAAATCAGTCAACTAATTTGATTTAATTGATTTAATTGATATAATTATTTTATTATTATAATTACTTTAATTAATTTCATTAATTTACTTAATTTGATTAATTTAAATAATTTATTTAATTTATTCAACTTCAGTAATTTAATTAATTTAAATAATTTAATTAATTTATTTCATTTAACTAATTTAATTAATTTAATTAATAAAAAATTAAATGTTAATTTAATTAGTTGAAAATTAATTTTTTTGGAATAATTTTTATTGAATAAAAATTAATTTTGGTTCACAGCTTGAACTAAGCATCGCTGGATAATACGGACTTCTTTTACTTGAATAAATTTAGGGTCGCAAGAGAAGTTGTCGTATATTGCAAATATCGTATGTTGGGGGGCATTCAAAAGCTACTGTACTAACATTGCAAGTCGTAGTTGTGTCTTCATTGAAAATATCTTGCCGCCACTGTAATACATTAATGTTTGTTGGAGAATTGATAGGAGGAAAGCTGTAAAATCAGAATTGCTAACCTAATCAAAAACTCTAAATCAAATTTTAGAATACATCGTGGATCTGAAACGTTGCAAATTCAAGTTTACTTATGTTACCTTGCGAAATTGCTGATTCATTTTTAGTGACGCTTCCTGGAAAAAATATTGCAAAGGCTACACCCGGAAATGAAATTAAGTTGCGTTATGCCATGTTGCCATTACCTAATGTTGGGTTACGCGAGCCCTTTGTTAGGTTATGTTGGCCCGCATAATGTTATTTTCGGTAATGTTAGATTGTTTCCTAATGTTGGTTATGTAAGATTACGTTATGTTAATTTTTCTGAGTTGTTTTACGCGTTTCAGGCTAGTTAGATTAGTTCAAATTATTTTGGGTCATTTTAAAGGGTTCTAGGTCTCATCATCGTGAAAATTTTACTTATAATATTACATTCACAAATTCATGGTTTGCAAAGCATAGCATTTTTTTCGTTACTCACTTGTCGTACATTCGTTAGTGGTAAGAATTTCTCATTGAGAACTAAATTCCTTTTCACACAAAGAACGGAGTTAACTAAACAATGCGAGAATTAGCTCATAAATTTTTAGTTCAAATGCAGTGAGTCGCCTTGCATTGAGGCTGTGATGAGAGACCTGAGCTGATGGACTAAGGTAAATTATTTTACCTGAATAGCCCGAAGCGTCCATTTGTGAAAGACCATTATTTTCGGTGACCTAAAGGTTCTATTGCTTCCTAAAATTATTTTCAAACTGAATTTTATAAGATATCCTACTACAGTGCTTCTGCTCTATAGTGCTATTCAGGTGCGCAAAATTTACTCTTAATAACAGCCCATAAATGTTCGATTGATCCTAATGTAGCAACAACGGAGGCCACAATTCAATTTAGTGGCATCAATACAGTAAAAATTGCTCAGCATTGTACGTGACGCGCAAAATCTTTTATAAATGCAACCTTCAATCTCATTGCCAAAGGTTGGTATTCGCGGCATTAAAAATGCCGTATTCAAGATCTTAGGAGTTACAGAGAGTGCATTTCAGCAAACACCATCGGTGACTATGGTGACCGATCTTAGGAGTGAAGGTGACCGAACAAGGAACTGATGATTTGACTAAAACGCAAGTCTAAGGGTGAGGACCAAAAAATGAATGTATACGTGAGGAGAGCTCAGGAAGTAAAAAGAACATGAGAAGAATGGAGTGGAGTGGAATAAAAGTTCTATGGCGGCCAGCCCGCTGTGGATGACAAGCTGGGGATAACAGTGGAAGTAAATCCAAATTGCGTTAGAAAGCCGGGCTTGAAAAAATTAACAGTCGTCAGAATTACCGCTTCAAAACACATATCAGCTTTAACCAGCAGCAAATTGAATTAAATGGTTCAAAGATCAGAAAAGAAGTCCAGGATACAAGATGAATAGTTGGGATAGAGAAGGCTCTGGCGCGAGAAAAAAAGCTTGCAAGAGCTGCAAAGCCAACACGAGAAGAAAGACATAAAATTAATTAAATCGTCGGACTCTTAGAGCGCAAGGGGAATGCGGATATAAGCAAACAAACAAATAAACCTGCTGAAACTTCAAGACAAGCGCAGGAAGCCAGACTAAACACAAAGCAGATTGTCAAGCCCGATATGGAAGCCTGGAAGGGCAAGGAGGAGTATCGGAGGCAAGGCATTGGATCGCAGTTATGGCAGCATACCGAGCATTGCAAGCCTCCTGAGCTCGACCAAATCTGGAACGTAGTTATTGGGTGTGAGTTTGAGACGGCAGCGTCCCAGGTGGAACCAGGACTTGGTGTGTGTAATTTGAAGCGTGGTTATTGGGTGTGAGTTTGAGACGGCAGCATCCCAGGTGGAACCAGGACTTGGTGTGTGTTATTTGAAGCGTGGTTATTGGGTGTGAGTTTGAGACGGCAGCATCCCAGGTGGAACCAGGACTTGGTGTGTGTAATTTGAAGCGTGGTTGTTGGGAGTGAGTTTGAGACGGTGGTGTTCGATCTAGAATTTGGTGTGTACAACGATCATGAAAATGTGAGAGTGTGAACTCTTCTTTAAGAGAGTCAACACAACTTGGATTGTTTACCAAATGGTAATAATAAATACCTGTTAAACAAACGGCTGTGTTAATGAAATGAAACAATGTGAGTATCATTTGAAAAAATAACAAAAACAATCATGGGATGAACCTATGTTCGGTTGTGTTAATATTTTAAAGTTGTTTTACTCGCCTTATTTAAGATTAGTTGGGTTATTTCAGACTATTTTGGGTCATTTTAAGGTTTAAGTCTCAGTCTCATGAATATTTTGTCCAAAAGAACATCAGTTCTCTTGGATAAAATGTAAGGCCAGGTAAACGAAAGTGGAAAATTACATAAAAAACACTCAAAGCAATTGGTCATTTGCGTAAACGTGAAATTAGAGAAATACAGAATATTTAAACCATAAACTGGACATTCAGCAACTAAGCGCGTGCTGATGAATCAAGAGGCGAGGATATTAATGTAAATGAGAAAAGGAATTAGAAAGTTAATTCGGAAAAATTGTAAAATCGCTTTTGATGAACTAGATGCAAGCTAAAAATTCCTATTTTAGTTAAATTATGTAAATATGTTAAATCATGAGAATTTCGTAAGATCCTTAAGCTGCCTATTTTCCAACAAAAATGAGGAGAGAGATTGTTTTAGGTACGGAACAATAAATTTATTCAGGTTTATTAGTAATGGGCAAAGTAATTGTTTTAAATGACATTTAGAAATATGATTGCTTAAAATTAAGAAACTAGACGTTTTTTTAAGATATTGTGGCTTAGTAAATTAATTTTGAATTACCTCATGACTTGAATTATTCTCTATAAAAGTGGTAGACTATGGGAGCAATTTATATGATGTGGTGTTTGGTGGGAATGATGCTTTACAGAATTCCGTCAGCCTCAATTTAAACACGATCATTTTCATTGGCAAACGGGCATGGTGTTTTCCTTCAGTTTTGATGCACCTACAAAATTTCTTGGGTGGAATTACAAGTTTTGTCTAGGTACATCAAGTGCATCAGTTCAAGCATGCCATCAGTTATATCGGTTCATCGGTTCAACAGTTCAAGCGGATCAGCTTATGGTGTACCAGGCTGAGCATGACGTTGAAATGATCGCACTTGCTGGTACACTGGCCAACAAGCTGACGAAGAACAACAATGACAGTTGAGTGAGCATTCTGCAGGTGGTGCGGATGCCTTGCAAACATTCGAGTTTCGTAGTTTTCTAATCGTGTGTAACTGAGGTCCTGCAAACTTATTGGTTGTTCTAACATTATCAGGAATGCTGTTACAGAACGCAAGCTTTTCTCCACTAATTGCGGACGACTGATTGCACCAGTGATACCTAAAAAAAAAAGATTAAGAAGAAGATTTTTTTCGGGGGAAAATGACTAACAAAGACGTGTGAAAGCGAAACTCTTCTATACTCTTTATCGGGAAAACTGCACAGTTTTAACCATGTGATTGACATTGATCTGTACATCATTACTGAACTGCCTTAGCAAAACTTTTTCATAAGTTATCGTCAGCGTGAAATGGGTACGAGCTCGATCGGGGTTGACCGTCACAGTGTCCCGCCAACAGCCAAATTGCAATTGAAAAGGAATATGTGATACAGAGTACGACAGTCAATCATGCATTTTCGAGAAGGCTGTGGAAGCCTAAAATGTAGGATTTACTGCTGCACCCTCTACAAATGTGTCAATATGACGGGAACAAAAATTTGTGAATGATTTGTGATCAATCAAACACGAGATGTTCGATAATTAACTGTTCAAACTTTGACAGTGGATATGACGACCTAAAAGAGTGTTTTTTCCATGAATAAGGGGGAATATAAACATTTATCACTTATGAGATATAAAATAGAAAAGGTTGAAAATCTTACACTCGGCATAATTTTAGACTTGCATATCATGGATGCATCTACTTACTTCAAAATCGTCATCTGTTATTAGCGAACAAGTAATAATGAACGGTAAAAAACAGCTCCGACATCATAAACAGCTTGATTAATTCTGAACAGACAAAAAATAAATTTTGTTGGAAGAATAGTTGACTCTGCAGGACTCATTGCTAATGATCCAAGAATGTTTTATCACGTCTGGGATCCTAGAACCGCGAGCGTTTAGTCGCGCTCGGGAAATTTTTCTCTGTAAGCCTGCATTGAGGTAGTGGGCGGACACTTTGAACCCTTCTTGTACTTGAAATTCTGCTGTTCCAAATAAGATTCCATGACATTTTTCAGTTTCTCACGCGTTAAAAGACGAAGAAAATTGCGAATTATATTTACTAAAACACTCAATCTACGAGTATAAAACACTACATCACTGTCTGTTTTAAAACGTTTTTTGCCTTTTATGTCGAATTTTACAAATTGAGTGCTTGGTAAATTTAATAAAAAATTTTGTTCGTTCTCGGAAACTGGAAAAGTTCTGTAAGGTTGCGAAGTTGGAAAAAAGTTTTTTTGATCTGCAACTTAGGAGACTGATCTCACCATCGTCATATTGACCCACCCCAACTTCTTAATTCGGTATCTCGAAATTGATGAAGGTTAGGATTTTGTTTTCAGGAAAAGATCGTTTTTTTAAGTTTGTAAATTAACTGTCAAAGCTTGTTTTCTTGCATTCGTACACCCTGTGTAAAAGTTTTGTTATTTTCAAGACTCAGTAATATTCATATCGCTGACAGGATGTAATCCCCCATTGAATTTATTAGTGAGGGGCTCTTAGAAATTGACATGATCACAATCAGCGCGAAAATCATACAGAAAGGCTACGTACTAAAATTTCCTTAAATATACACTGCGCTCTTAGCTTTCGTTTGAATTCTGATTCTTTTGAATTCTTCAGAGTCTTAATTACTGGGTAGCATTGCTGCAGCATTAAACAATAGCTAGTTGTGTAGCAAAACACGACGGGGAAAAAGCTAGAATGCAAGAGCTACATTTCAACTTGGCCTCTAGAGTTATTAGGGAAGTCGGAACCAATAAAAAAGAAACACTCAATGACAAGAAAACAAAAACACTTCCTCCTTGAAGAAGTTTTAATTTTGTTCTCCGTGAAGTAGCGTATCTAACAAGCGAGTAACATTTGCAGCGGAGTGCTGCGGAGAATTATCGGGTTTTGAGCGAGAAGATCTTTGCCGATATTCGCCAGGGCTCAGATATATTGGCTGCTGGCTGGCCCTCCGATGAAAACACTCGTCGCCTCTCAACAACTTGCTTTGAAAAACATGAGATTCTTACAAATAATTACGTGGATATTTATTTCTATACGCGCTGACACAATGCGTCCGACGTCGCTTAAAAACAAGGAAGAGGTCAAAGGAAGACGTTCTGATGCTGATGACGCTAGCTTCAGTATCATTACATACTCATCACAGTTATCGTATTCAATGTTAATGACCGGGTGGTATATTTTCCACGTATAACCGTAATGGTTAGCGTATTAGGGTCTTACACTACTTCTACCAAAATTTGAAGCAGGCTGGCCACCGACCATCATAAAATCATTCACATGGCTGGTGGGCTGCGTGACGCAGCAGCTGCGCAACAATGTACACTTGAAAAGAAAGAAAGAAAAGAAAAAACATTCATTTCCAATAAAGTACAAACATGAAACGTCGATACATTGGATTTCAAAACACCTTAACCTAAAGGCATCCTTAATTGAGAATGACACAT